>CAUYOR010109531.1:0-13070 GCA_963573925.1 Callimico goeldii | reverse complement strand
AGCTGGGCACGGTGGCGCGTGCCTGTAATCCCAGCTACTCGGGAGGCTGAGGCAGGAGAATTGCCTGAACCCAGGAGGCGGAGGTTGCGGTGAGCCAAGATTGTGCCATTGTACTCCAGCCTGGGTAACAAGAGCGAAACTCCGTCTCAAAAAAAAAAAAAAAAAAAAAAAGAATGGAAAGGTCAGACCCTCTCCCTGGGTTGACACCGCATGGCCTGTCTGCCTCCCAGAAGTCTCACTCCAGAATTCTCCTTCTAACCCAAGCACCAGAAACCTAAACTGCTGCTCAGCCTCGGTCTGGCTCCCTGCTCCGCTGCACTGGCTGATCAGTCTTCTTTGACTGGAAACTCAGTATCCCCTGCAGAAAGTCTGCAATCACGCTTTGAAGTTATTTGCATCCAGTCAGAACAACCTTTTAGTTCTAATTCTAAATGAGTGCCTTGGTGGTGTCTGTCGCCTGATACGTGGGGCTGGTGCATCCTGCAGCAGTCACGCTGGGCCATAGTTCTTAGTGACATTCATGAATTGATGCATAAAACTGAATCGTGACTCTCACGGTGAGTGAGAAGTGGAAGTAACCAGTGGTAGTCAAAAAGTTATACAGTACGAGCAGTTTGGTTTGCAGTAGAATCGGGCTTACATGCCTTCTCCTGGTTTGTGGAGGGCACTTTGGGGTTTGGTGGAATTCCCACAGGGAAGTGCTGTACTTTGGCTTGGGTGTCTCCTGAAGATAACGATGAGGCCATTTACCACCCAGCCCCCATTCAGCATCCCACAGGAAAGTCCAGTACAGCCCTCACAACACTGGTCTTCTTTCTTCAACTAATGGCTTACTGACCATCCCTCTGTTCTTCTTAAAGTGACTGTGGGGCAAAAGGGAGCAAGGCTTCAATTCCGGTTTTACCATTTATTGTTAGCTCTGAGTAAGTAGTACCCACTTCAGATAGTGGGGTAGTTGTACAGCAGAGCGCTGAGCGACAGCAGAGACAGTGCTGCTTCCTGCGTCCTATCCTCTCCGCCTTCGCACTCATCACCTTCCCTTCCTGCTAATTGCACCTCTTTAGTCCTCCGTGTTACACAGACATCTTCCCATTATCACAGGCAGCAGATTTGCCCTCTTCATCAGCCGTGTCCGGAAGCCCAGGAATGCACAGGCCAGCATCAGTATTTATCTCAAGGTGACACTTGTAATGGATGATGGCTGCACTTCTTAATCCATTTATGTAATCCTTTCTGCTTTGCTTGCAGTTATGTTCAGTGCTTTAGCTGCAATAAAATGGTTCCTTTCCCAAGACAGAGTTCATTCAATTTAAATCTGGATTGATTAGAGCTAAAGTTATGACATGTCTTTACAAAGGAAGAAAAAAACAGCAATAAATTATGCACAGTGATTATTTGGCATTTATTCAGTTCCCACAGTATCCTCGGCTCAGCATATAGCAACTGGGGATAAATCCCTGCCCTTGAGAATCAAAGCACAGTTGTAGGTATAAAAAGACAAACGGGGATGCATTTCATGGACTCAAGGTCCACGCTCGTCCCTGCAGTTTTCCTTAGATGCATTCTAATGATGTCGTCCTTGGCTTTTGACCTCTACTCCCAAAGGCTTCTTTTTTCCTGCTCCTTAGGCAGATTTGGTTTCAGCCTAAGACATTTATTGCAGCTTGATTTTAGGGTGAGCATGATGATATCTGCCTAACATTCATGGGATTCCTCCTGTGGCGGCCTGGTGCATATAGGGCGTGCATTAGGAAATGGTGGTGGGTCCTGTGCAGGCAAAAGGACTTGCTTCTGTGTCCATGTGAGAAGATACTCATCTATGTGTGCACCAATAAGAGCGTTTCCTGCCAAATGGATGGATGATTGGATGGACTTCGAGAACACTGAACCAAATCTAATTTATGTAACACAATAATACAAATTCCATTCAAGTAATTTATGACTTAGCTTTGAAAATAGTGTGGCGCTTTTAGTTCATAGAAGTTCCACTAACTATATCCCTTGATAATCATTTATATAAAGTAACATCCAAAGAACAAAAACAAAGAGAGAAAGACCTAATATATTTTTTAATGTTGTTCATTTGATTTTAAAGGAAAAGAATGTGAGAGGGGGAGATTCAAATGAATCAAGATGAATAAGAATAGCTGGCATTGAGTGCCAGGCATGTTACATTCAGTTCTTCAAATGATGAGGAAGCAGAAGTTCAGAGCCATTAAATAACGTTTCAGCTACAAGGACGCATAGCCATGACGTGGTGAAAGGAAGCTGTAACTTGACCGTGGTTCCCAAGCCCTTAACCACCATGCTGTACTGCCGTCTAGGACCCAGTACACGAATATGCACTGGATCCATGAAAAAAAATCATTTTCTCTCACATGTTGGTTAACTTTGAAGTTACAAATAAAACAAAAATCCTTTTCTTTATTACATTTACATGTGAAATTTCACTGCCAGGTAAATATAATACAGTGATTGTCCCTAATGTGTCCTAGATATGATTCAAATTATATTTAAGTAATGGCTTAGAGTCAGGATTTATTTAGAATGAAAAAGCAATTTATTTTGTCTTTTTGAAGATAAAAGCAATTATTTTAATTTGCCAAATGTTTCATTTTCTTTCCTCAGACCTTTTTTTGCATAAAAAAAGATGAAAGGAAATTTGTAAAGATTTGAGCCAAGGTTTTCGTTTTGTTTTGTTGTTGTTGTTGTTATTTTTGAAGGGCAGATGGGATCAGGAGAGAAATTAGGTCTTTTTCTTTAGGTTCCCAGTAATTGCGAGCTTGAGGACGGATTTAATTCCAGGGTTAAGGTTGTCCTCACAGAATCTTCCCACTCTGTTCCCGGAAACACACGCCGAGCAATTGTGCTTGCCGTTGTGTGTTTGCTTACACAGTGTGTGTATCTGCTTTCAGTTAACCTGGACAGGCTCAATGATGACGTCAAGCGTTACAGTTGCACTCCCAGGAATTACTCGGTCAATATAAGAGAAGAGCTGAAGCTGACCAACGTGGTCTTCTTTCCACGTTGCCTCCTCGTGCAGCGCTGTGGAGGAAACTGTGGCTGTGGAACTGCCAACTGGAGGTCCTGCACGTGCAATTCAGGGAAAACTGTGAAAAAGTATCACGAGGTATGTCATTCTCGGATTTCTTACTGCGATGCTTAATCTATAGGATTCAGGAGGACAGGGCCATTGCATGCAGTTGTTCAGGTTGATCACTGCACAAGGGCCCCCAGCCAGGGTGTGATTAAAAGCTGAAATGCTGCCCACACTAGGTTTGCCAAGTCAAGTGCCCTGAAGAATGTTAATCTCATCCTGACGAAGGCACTGTTTTTTCTAAATTGAACAATACACCATGTGAATCAACAACAGCCTTGTTAGAATATATAATCAAATGTGCGATACAGTAATTTCAGAGCTTACTTGGTCTCCTTGCAGAAAGACAGAGAGGAAAAAAAAAGAAATATGATGTTATTCATTTACAGGATGTGACTGCAAAAACTAATAAGCAAAACCTTAATTCAATTATATTATTTAATAAATTTGGCACAATAAAGGTAGAAGAACATAAATTGCCAAAGAGCATTTCATTTTCTAATTATGAAGTGTGTTTCAACTGGAAATGCTCATTTTATCCTAACAACTACTAAGTGCTACTCCAGGAATCAGCTCTTGGATTATGCAGAAATAAAAGTAAATATAAGAATATAGGAGGAGAAAGACATAAAGAGCATAGTGACCTTAATAATAGTAACAACAGCATTTATTGCCTGACAAACACTGTTGTAAGTAATCATTAGCTCATTTAGCATCCCATCATTGATATTGTAAAAATGTTGCTATTTTTATTCTTTTTTTGTAGATAAGTCAACTAAAGTCCTAGGAGAATCATAAGTTGGCCAGCACGGCATGGTCAGTAAATCACAGAGCCAGGACTCCAGCTCCAGTCCACTGGCTGCAGGCTCTGTTTTTCCTATCAATCACTAGTCATATTTCAGCCTCACTTTACTGAGGCTGAAAGACAGAGTAGGCTGAAGAGGAGGTAGAGCTATTCCCTGACACAGACAGCAGCTCTAATTGCTTTCTGGTTGTGGGAACACGTGCCAGTCACTAGAGTTTAGAGACTCGGTTTTCACACATGCGAAATGGGACTGAGAACTTGATAAACCAGATAACCCCTTCCAGTGCTGCTCTGAGGGTCACATAAAACAATGCATATGAAATGTGTTTTGCAAGATGTTAAGCATCATGCAGAAATATGTTTTAAAATATACACTAAAATATAAAGCAAACATTATCGTTAGGAATTACTGTTTGAGTTGCTCTCCATCAATGGCCACAGCAATCCCATTACTGGGTATATACCCGAAGGATTATAAATCATTCTGCTATAAAGACACATGCACACATAAGTTTATTGCATCACTGTTTACAATAGTAAAGACTTAGAACCAACCCAAATGCCCACCAGTGACAGACTGGATAATGAAAATGTGGCCCATATATACCATGGACTACTATGTGGCCATAAAAAAGGATGAGTTCATGTCCTTTGCAGGCACATGGATGAAGCTGGAAGCCATCATTCTCAGCAAACTAACACAGGAACAGAAAACCAAACACTGCATGTTGTCACTCATAAGTGAGAGTTGTACAATGAGAAAACATGGTCACAGAGAAGGGAACATGACACACTGGGGCCTGTCGGGGGGTGGGGGCTAGGAGAGGAATAGCCTTAGGAGAAATACCTAATATAGATGGCGGGTTGATGGGTGCAGAAACCACCATGACACGTGTATACCTATGTAACAAACCTGCACATTCTGCACGTGTATTTCAGAACTTAAAGCATAAAAAAAAAGTCCACCAAAACAAAGGAATAGATAGTTCTCTCTAAATAAAATCTCCAGCTTTGTCAAACTGGCTTGTGGAGGCTTTCGTTGTTGTTGTGTGGGTTTGATTTTTATTCTGAAAACAATACAAAAGTCATAATAAGTCAGGAGGTTATTTCTGGATTAAACAAAAATGAGTATGTAATAATTGCTATTTTCAACTTGGAAGTGTAGGAAGTTGTGCCACAATGACCATACTTACTTCAGACGGGGAAACATTATTTCAGACTTACATGAACGTATTTTCTTAGTCATAAGAATTGCTTACTCCACCCCACTGTTTTCAAAGGCAAAAAATAAATTGTTCTCATATCTAGAGAATGCTATAATCCCTGTTCATTGTGTTTTATTTTCGTATGAACTGATGAACTCTAGATTGGATGTTGTCCTTCACTTCGAAGAACCTGAATTTTATAACCTTTAATCATACGCTGAGGATAAATAGCAGTCAGGCTATAGTTTAAATAATTTAGGAAGTGGCAAGGTCTCTACCTAGTAGTAACTGTGAGGAAGAACATTCAAGGTCAGGCCTTTGATGTGTTTGTGGAGTGCTTTATTTTTATCTTTACGCTCAGAAGTTTTAGCTTGATTTTAAAAATTACTTATACTGGGAACAGCAGAGTGAACCATACACTCCTAAAGACCCTTACCTCCCAGCCGGTTAGTTCTGAAGAACACTGAAGGCCTGGATACCCTCCTCCTTTTAGTTCCTTTCTTGTCTCTCCACACAGTAACCATTACCTGCAAATTTCTGTTCTCAATTAACGTGTAAAGGGGAAAACTCTTGATCTCTTGGTTCAGTCACATGAATGGGTCTAAAACATTGGCATCCCTCAAAACTGTATCTAAGCATCTTTTTAAGACCTGTGTCATTATATTTTTACTTCTAGAACTCTGCAGAGTTCTATAAAATCACTCTGCCAAGGGCTGGACAAAAGGGAAAAATAAGCATCCATCACCAGCCAGTAACTGAGTACCTGAAACAAACACTCCTGTCATATGCCCCTGAGACTCTTGAAATACCCTTGAGATGTGTCACAATTATCACTTTCAAGTGCCCTGTGGAAAATAGCAAACAAAAGGCTTATTCCATTTCCAGAAGGGGGGTTGCTTGAGCCTGGTCTCTTTAGGGAAAAATTCTGGTCCTTTAATCTTCGAGTTCTGTGTCTGTATTCTTACCTCTGAGAAATGAGAAACTGGTTTCCCCAGCTCATGGCTGCAACTGATGAGATGTGAAATGAGTTTCTGTGAGAGACGAGCTCCCTTAAAGGGCTAATGAGACCTTGTCACATAGCAGGCTTCTGTGATTCTCCACAAATATTTCAGTGCTGAACATTAAGAAGTTTAAATCTAGGAAACTAGAAAGCTCCTAATGAAGCTAATATCACTGCTTTTTTCACAACTCATCTTAGTTCTCCTGTAAAGTTTTGAGGAGTTTTCACTGTGCAGTAAAATGTGACTGTCTTTATCTTTCTTGCTCTCAAAAGTTTGTAGGTCCCTAGTTAAAGGATTTTTCCTCTTTCTTAACCGGTGTTCTATGCTTCTTGGAATATATTACATGTACAGGAGGAAAAATACCTTTTCTTCTACCCATCTTAGGTTCATGGCTGAGGCCACCATAACAAAAGACAGAATAACGAAAGAAAAGCATACTCATTTATTGAATATATTTTACATGCCACAGAGGCCTTGCTAAGGAAGAAAAGACCCCAAAAATCAGTTCAACCTGAGAATTTTTTACAGTAGGTTTGATAAACTGGATAATTGTGGAGAAATATGATGGGGAAGAATATGACCTAATGGTAATAAACTGGAGAAAATTAGCAAGGCCCGTCTGTTCAGATTCTTTTTTGTTTTACCTTTGTCTTTGGAGATAAAGATTCTTAGGCCAGGAGCAGTGGCTCATGCCTATAATCCCACCATTTTGAGAGGCCAAGGTGGGATGATCTTTTGAGGTTACGAGTTCAAGATCAGCCTGGTCAACATAGCGAGACCCCCATCTCTACAAAAAAAAAAAAGAATTTTCTTTTAAGTAGCCAAGTGTGGAGACATGTGCCTGTGGTCTGAGCTATTTGGGAGGCTGAGGCAGGAGAACTGCTTGAGCCCAAGAGTTCAGGGTTGCAGCAAATCACGATAACACTACTGTACTCCAGCCTCAGTGACAAGGTGAGACACATATAAAGAAAAAGACGGGGGAGAGTCTTCTTTCTTCTGAGTGTAACAGCAGCATTGCTCACATGCGGGTCTTATGATTTGCTACATGGGAAGATCAGAAAATTCTAGGTTGTATGACCTACTTCAGGATAGAGCGTGAAGAGAAGGTCAGAGGGACCTTTCTGCTTTTCTTGTTTTCTCAAATTCCTTCAGCTTAAAACATTTGGGAATACAGTGTCCTGAGCCCCATCATAGGATATAAAAGATACTTTGGTAGTGATTTCTGTTAAAGGGAGGATTCCAGAAAACAAAGTATTGTGTAGACAATTCGAAGATACTATTATTTCAGTTCTCTTCTTCTCTTTATAGTGTGTAATGAAGGAACAGGATATTCCCTAAAAATGTAGTTACCTAGTATTAATACTTATTGTTTTCCACAATTTGGTGCCCTGGCTGCATCCATTCAGTCAACAACCAAAACCATAGGAAGCATCAGAGAGATACAGATAGTTAATTTTCTCTGTTCTTCCTCTCATGATTCTGTCAGGTGCTTGACATAACCACCCGCACTGTCTAGTAGAAGTTTCTCCAGTGATGGGGATGATCTGCATTTGGGCTGTTCCATGTGATAGTCACCCGCACTGTCTAGTAGAAGTTTCTCCGGTGATGGGAATGACCTGCATTTGGGCTGCTCCATGTGGTAGTCACCCGTACTGTCTAGTAAAAGTTTCTCCGGTGATGGGAATGACCTGCATTTGGGCTGTTCCATGTGTTAGTCACTAGCAACCTGTGGCTACTGGGCACTTGAAGTGTGTGCAGCACAAATAGAAACTAAATTTTTTATTGTATTTAGTTTTAACTAATTGAAAATTAAATCACCACACAAGGCTGTGGCTACCTTGACGAATGGCACAAGCCTAGACCCATCTCTGATTCCAGCACATTTATAGCATCTAGAATCATTTACATCTCTGGACAAAATGAAAGAGAAAGGACTTTAGAGGATTATTCTTATTTAATGTAGAATTTTGTATTAAACATTTGCATTTCATCACAATTTAAGAGTTAGGAGCTGTAGTAAGAATTAGGTACAGATTATCTTCAACTTGATGGTTAGATTTGTATTTTTTGACTTTTCAGTGGGTTAATTGGGGTTTTACTGCATTCACAATTTAAGATATTTTTAGCCTCCAATGGGTTTATCAGGATATAGCCCCATCATAAATCAAGGAGCATCTGTATACACGAAACATCAGATCAGAGCACTACACTGTTGACCTTCAGATTTGAGGTAACAGAATAGTACTTTGTTTTTACATGTTTGAAATGTCTGTTATTGAAAACAGCTTGCCTAAAATTTTAAATTGAGACCAAAGAAACAGAAAAGAAACTTTGTGCAAGAAGTATTTATTCTCTAGCAATAGGGAGGGAGTTTTGGGGTCATGATTATACCTAACCATAACAGAAGTCAAGAAACTCTCTTTTCTATTATTTTTTTTTATAAACCGGGTAGCTAGAACTTGTAGAGTCTCTCTGCCTCTTGTCCTTTCTCTACCTTTGAGTGAGACCATGAGGCCTTTCCTGTAGTGTTTTCCTACCAAGAGGTGGCCATAGAGCAGAAAAATTGCAGAACTAGAAAAGATGTGAGTTCTGGTTCCAGTTCCGCCACAGGGAGAGGCAATGAGGACCAGCCACTTAAAGTTTCCCAAGGCCTCAGGTTTCCTCACTTAATCCCCGTAATAACCTACAATTTTGAGTTCCCAGGCAAACCTGAATTACATCACTTCCATTATCTGTCGTTACTCTTTGTCCTGCCCCCGAAATCTTATCTTACTGAAATTATGTAAAGAATAAAAACAAATTGGTGGTTGAAATGCGAAGTAAATGCAAAAAGAGTAAAGATACGATATGGAACAGTAAATGCTTATAGACTGCTTATAAAGTTAATTCACTCCTCTTGGCAATGGCAATGATAACACCTGTGCTCCTTACTACCTGAGGATACTGGGTGAATGAAGGCATCTGAAGACTAGAAAGTACAAGACAGATGTGGGTGGAATTAGATGAGAGCCTGGTCTGGCTTTCTCAGGTCTGATTAGACTTTTTCCCTGATGACCCACTTACCGGTTACTGAACTCCTTGTTTAAGTATTACAAACTGTGCACACTCTCTCCTTTCTCAATCTAGTCTCACATCAGGCCTTCCTGCCAGAGCGGCAAACCTGCCACATGGGACCAGGTACTCCTCAGGCAGACAAGGCCCATCTGTGTCATGAATGGGTACAGTGCTAACGCCGTGCTCTGAAAGTTAGTGCCCAACCAGGCTTTCTATCTTGTTTTCTGCAGTGAGTGGGCTGAACATGTAGTCATTAATCCTCTAAGGTACTGTCAAAATCATTTAACTATTTGGTTCTGTAAAGTTAAAACTGCAACTGAGGACACCTCATAGTAAACCTAGAGTCTCACAGAAAAGCTTCTATTTGAAGTAAATATGCACAGATGTCATGATTGCATTTTCCAAAATTCGTGAGCATATTATAAACGCCCACTATAACCCAGCATTTTGTCACTTTCAGACTTAACTTCTTAGTATAACAGTGTTGCACTGCTTGTCATTTGTGTCTTTTTAACTGAGTACTATGTCTTGGGACTGGATACCAGTCCTTCTGTTACAGTGTCGGCCACTGCTGCAACTATTGCCTGCAGGCTGAGTAACTACTCAGGGAGAAAATAACATGTTCTCCCTGCTCAAGATGGTTTTGCTTATAGTCACTGAGTTTTCAGAATAATTCACTAGCATCCCTTAAAAATATTGACTCTGTGTACATTTTTTATAAAGGCTATAAGCATGAAAGAGGTCGAAAGAGAAGATTTTTTTTCCCTTAAAAAACTGTGTGTGCTGAATATAGCCTGCTTTAGAAGTCAGGAAGAATCTTAAATAAACTCTTAATGATTCAGGTTTATATAATGCATTTGTCCTGAAATATGTACTTGTGTTCCTTTGTCAGCCATTAATTTGAGAACCGTTACGAGGTCTTAACAACCTTTTTTATATTCCCAATAAACAAGAACCAACTCAGAAGCTAGCTCTTCTGCCTGCTATTGTTTTATTAGTGTAAACAGCTTCATGGCAAAGATTTATTCAGAGGTTTATTGGCAACAAGGTGAGTAACTGTAGTTAAATATCTTTTGTGATGAGGTAATTTGCAAAACTGAGTACCTTTGATTTTCTCCGGTGGTATGAAACCCACCAACTGGCTCAGTCACACTCCGTTTAGTAGATGTCAAGTTTCCCTGGCTTCATGTGGTTTTCCAGGGGGTGGAGAAGAGTCAGGATCCTCATTTGCACCCATAGGTGTTAAGAAACAGCCTGTTGCCCCCTAGTGGGTTTGTTATTTCCAGGTATATGCTTGCAGCTGTGAATCACAGCTCAGAAAATAAGAAAGTGCTTTGTGAGGGCACCTCTTGTCCTTCAGCTGCTGTAATTAATTCAGTGTTCCTTCCCTTTAAAGGTGACCAGTTAACCTATAACCAGCCAGTTTGCTTTCTCAGATAAAGGCTTTTCATTTTTCTATGTGCCCTCAAATCAGCCTTGCTTTCTTCCTCCTTTGGATGCTGTGTACCTGAACCTAAGACTATTACATGATCTGAAAGCTTTGAACATCAGTGCTGTGATCATCCAGTCCAATTTCCACCGTGTTCAAATAGTGCTTTCCTGTCTTGTCTGGGAGAAAGTGTCTGCCAATTCATTTTTCTCTTCTTATCAGCAAAACACATGTATACTGTGCTCACGTTGCTTAATATAAAACATAGAGGAAATCCCTGAACAATCGGAAGACCAGTTAGAAAAACTGCCCAAGCTCTTGCTCTAATCCCAAGGCACACACTTTTGTTTGCCATCAAATGAGAAAGCAAATCGACAGAGCCCTGATTTTACAGGTGCCAGTCATCACAAATTATCAGGCCTTGATGACAGGAATCTTAAACAGGAATCTTTGTCATACGTGCAGCTTCTTAGGAACCATTTCCCTCTCCTGCATCCTCTTGGTTCTCAAATCTGTTTTACAGGCAGATCGTCTTGGAAAATAGCAACTAATTCATATTGGAGAAATTCTTGGCAAAGCTATAGGAGTCCGAACCCCAACTCCTTCCAAGGCACCTATTGTTAAGTGCAATAGAATTGCAGGAGATGATAGAATCAACTATCAAAACTGGCCTTTGGACTAGCTTTACCAATATCAAAATTTCTGACACCTTGTCTCCCTACTGAACTCTCTTATGGGATATCTTTCCACCTCAGTTTTGTACTCGCAATCCTTTTGAAGCTTTGCTACAAATAGATCTCTCTGTCTTCCCTTCTGTGTCAGCAGAGTGTCCTAAATTGACTGAACATTAAACAAACGCAGTGATTTATTCTCTGCCTAACTGGACCTTCTATGGAACAGCATGGCAAAATTCTAAATGAAAGGACTGTGCAGCCCGCGATGCATGAGCAGGCATCAAACTTTCATCTAGCTAGAAGTTCAAGCAAAGCATAACAGATCTCCCTGCCCGTTCACATGGGGAACCAGACACACCCTTGAGACACAAAAGAAACTGAAGGCATGTTAGAGAGGCCGTAAGTCAGAATATGCTAGGAACCTAAATGTCCTGGTCCCGATCCTGGTGTCAGGTCCAAGTCGCCGGAAGACCCTGGACAAGGTACTTACCCTCCTTTAGAATCTCAGTGTAAAGTGGGCATAATGATACCTTTTCCACTATTTGAAAGACTTGTCTGAGGGTAAAAAGAAAAAAAAAGTACCTTTGCAAATTATTCAAAAACCGTAAAATGCTACAGAATTATTTGATGGTGCCATGACTGAGTTTAGAATCTAAAAGGAAGATATGACAAAATAAAAAATAAAGGCTAACAGGAATCTAAGAACATAAAGGAAATAATCTGTTAGTCTGCCTATGTAGTATATTAGAAAACAAGTCTGTAATTTTTCCAAGTGTATGTCTGTCATAGCTAATGTTTGACTAAATGAAGGCCAGTGCAGGGGAAAGGGTTAGCCTATGTTTATACTACTAATTTAAGAAATTATGTTTAAATTTATGAATTTAAAAATTAATGATATACTTATTGATTTGATAAATGATACATTGATACATGGTATTAATATACAAAGATTTTAGTGGATCCTGATCTGTTTTTAAATTGTAAGGGATATTATATGCTAACAAATATACAGGAACATAAACACATTCTTACTTATTTATGGCCACTAATGACCTTCATCGGGGCAACATGTTTTACTTCAACCAAAGATTGAGATATACCCGCATATTATGTTCATGACTTTATTCATTTTCCTGTCCATGCTAACAATAGGCTCAGTATTGCATTTTTCTATAACACATGCCTTGGTCAGAAGAATCCTTATGGTAATATTTGGAACAGCATGTGACCCAAAGCGGGCCCTTAGAAAACTATCAATGAATACCTGCCAAGACACATGAAATCACCTGGGTACTTCAGGTAGGTCATGCTGGGGCATTGCTGTGGGATCAACTGATTCCTCCACTTCAGGGAGTCGGTTATCTGTAAAAATGTATACATGTGTGCATTCTGACAGGAAGCCCATAGCTTTTGTTGGATTCTCAAAGGGTTATGAACTAGTTGTCAAAAAGGTAATGAGTAAGTGGGATCTGATTGAGTTGAATTCCAAAGGCTTTCTAACAGGAGATGTGCTTCTTGTCCTAGGTATTACAGTTTGAGCCTGGCCACATCAAGAGGAGGGGCAGAGCTAAGACCATGGCTCTGGTTGACATCCAGCTGGATCACCATGAACGATGCGATTGTATCTGTAGCTCAAGACCACCTCGATAAGAGAATGTGCACAACCTTACATTAAGCCTGAAAGAACCTTTAGCTTAAGGAGGGTGTGATAGGAGACCCTTTTCCTACCAGCAACCAAACTTACTACTAGCCTGCAATGTAATGAACACAGGTGGTTGCTGAGTCTCAGCCTTGCTTTGTTAGTG
>CAUYOR010109530.1:0-18120 GCA_963573925.1 Callimico goeldii | reverse complement strand
TCCCCCAGGGGTCTGCTGAGTGACATCTAGGGACTGGTATATCCTTTCTTCTGTGGCCACTGATGTGCAAAAAATGCCAAGAAAAAAATAATCCCCATTGAAATAAATTAATAAGGGGTAGAAGGAAGCAAAACACACGGCCATGATCTATGCAACTGTCTTGCATGTTCTGCACATGTACCCCAAATCCTAAAATGCAATAAAAAAATTAAAAAAAAAAAAAGAAATAAATTAATAGCTACTGTGCCCCCTTCTAACAATGCCCCGTGTGTCTGTGGTGTCCTGCAGTGTGGAGGGCTGGTAGGCCCCACTTCATTCCCACATTGCTCTGGATGAGGGCGAATCTCTCCACCCTCCGAGAAGGTGGGTAAATGCCTCCATCTCTTCCTCTTCTGAGAAGGAGAGGGAAAGCCAGAACCATTCCTAGGCCCTTCCTGGCAAACTTCAGGGAGTTATTTTACCTCTCTGAGCCTTAGTTTCCTTATCTATGAAATGGAGGTGTTAATCACATCACATAGAGAACAGTTTCAAAAATGTCAGTTAGTACAATTACTACGATTAGGCTCATTATAGCATGTGAAATAGGGCATGTGCCCCAGCTTGCTTCTGTTGACTCCACACCCCAGTTCCCACTAACCAGAGCTAAACTTGAAAACTGTTTTCCCGGGAGTGAAATGGTCTCCCTGAGTGGGATATTGGGACTGAGTGCTGGAAATGAGTTTTAGATAAAGGGACACAACAAAACAGTGACAGAGCCATCACCTTGGGTTTTAGAGGAACTTTCTCCTGAGGTCTCAAGAAACCACCCAGGCCCACCGAGGACTATTTCAGGAGAAGAGCTTGTGCGGGAGAGCGGTGGAGGCATGTGACTACCTTAGGCATCTCTACTTTTAAGTGTCCAGATGCTGGCCAGAGCGCAGGCCCGTGGCCTTCTCCAAATCAGTGAGGCTTTTGGAGACCGAGGGGCTCAGGTGCCCAGCACCCAAGGGGCCACTAAGGCACCAGGCCCTGAAACTCCAGCTCATTCTCTGTTAGTGTCATGATGAAAGACGGAAAGAATGTTCTTATATTGTGAAATATATGCTCGGTCTTCAACTCCATTTCCTGGACGATAACTCCTGACATCCTTAGGAACTACAAAGAGTTCTCTTTGGCTGGTGCCTGGAAGCCCCTGGGTAGTGACATGATGGGATTGGTCACCAGAAGGGTATCAGGGCAGGATGAGAGGGGTGGACTTTCAACTCCTCCCAGGCAGGGGAGAAGGGCCGAAGGTTAAATGGCTCACCAGTGGCCAATGGTTTCATCAACTATGCAAATGTAATGAAGTTTCCCTGAAAACCCAAAAGGATAGGGTTTGGGGACCCTCTGGATAGCTGAGCATGTCGAGGCTTGCAGGAAGGAGAGCAAGGAGCATCTCCATGCCAGGAGGGTGGTGCCTCCCAACTTCTTGGAGACAGAAGGCCCTGCAGTCAGGACGCTTCTGGCCCTTGCCCTGCATGTATTTGTCTGGCTGTTCATCTGTATTCTTTAAATGATGCTTGGACATCGGTGGGTAAACGTGTTTCCCTGAGTTCCGTGAGCCTGTCTAGGAAATAAACCAAACTTGAGGGGAGGTTTTGAGAACCCCAATTTATAGGGTGGAAGCGCAGGGGCTGGCACTTCATGCCAAGATGAAGGAGGGCAGCCTTGGGGACAGAGCCCTCCACTCGTGAGCTCTGATGCTACCTCTGCAGAATGGAGTTAGGGGGCATGCAGCTGGCATCGCTGCAGAATTGATTGCTTGCTTGCTGGTGGGAAGAAACCTCGTACATTTGCTCATGGAGGTTTTCTGTGTTGGCTGCTGCAGTGTGAGAACAGAGGAAGATCGGTTTGTGGTTTTAATGTTTTTTTTACTTGCATCTGAATGGAAGGCCCCCATGGGGCCGCAAGCACTGCTACAGGACATGGATTCATCATCATTCCCGTTTCACAGATGAGGAGACGGAGCCTGTGCACACATTGCAGGCGCTCCGCTCAGACCACCTTCAAGCCCTTTGACCCCTCTGCTCACCCCACCTGGCATCCACACGCCTTTGCCTCTAACGGCCTGCCCCTGTCCCTCTTGGGAGACACCCCCTTACCCTGGAGCCTGGGCAGAGCTGAGGATCTTACCCTGTCCCTGCTTCCCATGGCAGTTGTGCCAGTGATTGCTGGAGCTCCCTGGAATGAAGTGAGAACAAACTCACAGGTGTAACCGACTCTACAAATGAGAGAACCTGGCAGCCTCAGAAGCCATGAGCACTCCCTGGAGGGACCACCCTTTTCTTTGAGGGATGGTTTTGAGGACACTCAGCTAACATGCAGGCACATGCAGGAATGAGCAGGGGGCGTGGGCTGCCTGTGCATGCTCTAGCTTCTCTTGTGGCAGGAGCACAGGACAGGAGTCAGTAGGGAGCTTCCAGTCTTGCCTTCACCTGCCAGCTGTGTGACCCTAGAGAAGTTTCTTCACCAATCTCAACTTCACTTGGCAGTGGGGTGCTCTGCCATCTGTTAAGAAGGCATAAAAACACCTGCTTTGGCCAGGTGTGGTGGCTCACACCTGTAATCCCAGCACTTTGGGACACTGAGGCAGGCAGATCACGGGGTCAGGAGTTCAAGACCAGCCTGTTCTATATGGTGAAACCCCATCTCTCCAAAAAAATACAAAAATCAGCCGAGTGTGGTGGCTGAGGCAGGAGAATTGCTGGAACCCAGGAGGTGGACGTTGCAGTGAACCAAGATGGTGCCACTGCACTCCAGCCTGGGTGAGAGAGCGAGATTCCATCTCAAACAAACAAACGGAAATAACAACAACAAACACCTGCTTCCTGCTAAGGTGAAAGTTTTGCCACCTCTCGGTGTGTACAGTCTAAGAGGTGAGGACAACCACATTGATTACGGGGTTGAGGTGCAGGCCGAGGTCTGCTCAGCTCATTCTGTGTTTTCTATAGGATGCGGGCAATGAGAAATTTATTGAGAGACTTTCTTTCTTTCTTTCTTCTTTCTTTCTTACTTTTTTTTTTTTGGGACGGAGTTTCGCTCTTGTTACCCAGGCTGGAGTGCAATGGCGCAATCTCAGCTCATCGCAACCTCCGCCTCCAGGGTTCAGGCAATTCTCCTGCCTCAGCCTCCTGAGTAGCTGGGATTACAGGCACGCTCCACCATGCTGTTTCACCATGTTGAAACGGGGTTTCACCATGTTGACCAGGATGCTCTCGCTCTCTTGACCTCATGATCCACCCGCCTCGGCCTCCCAAAGTGCTGGGATTACAGGCATGAACCACTGCGCCCAGCCTCGAGCGACTTTCTATATCATCCTAGGGTCATTTCTTTTTCATGGGACCCCGCCATGCCTTGGCCACCGTATACCCCCCGGGTTTGAATGTACTGAATGCAAACCCAAGTTCACAGTGTGGCAATTCCCAAGTAGGACCCAGAGGACACGATGTGAGTCTGGTGTGACTTTGCCCACGCTGTAGTTGAGGACACACACCAGGAGCCGGGATCACAGTTCACATTCATTTAATCTTTGCAGAAATCTCCCTTTTCCAAATGAGAAAATACCAAGGTTCACAAACCATTATATAGCTCTAGATAGATTCCACAGATACGGAGGGTGAAACCAGGGCTCACCAAGCACAGATAGAGATATAGTCAGCTAGATTAGACAGGCAGGGATACAGGAAGAAGGGATGAGGGAAGGAAGGAAAGAGACAGGAAAGGAGGAAGATAGGGATTTGTGTGGAATGCAGATACCTTCAGAACACAAATTCAAGCTATGAATTGAAGTTCATTCTTGTTCTTATGTGTGTGTTTCATTTCGTTTGTCTATCACTATGTTTCTTCTTCTAGGAGAAGATGTGTAGTATAATACTATATGGCCCAGGCACTATGGGATCTCTGTGGAAGAGAAAGGACCCTAGGACAATATGGAAAGTCTTCATTCAATAGTTAATTTCTCAGTCCCCACATCCCAAAGCAAGCACAGAATGAGGTGGACAGACCTCAGCCTGCACCCCCACCCTATTCCTTCCAGAAAATCACAGAAATAAGTATATTTTGGTAATAAAATAAAGGCAGACCCTGCCACCTTTCCTTCCTGCCTGTGCAGGCAGATGCGCTGTGGTGGATCTCGGTGTCAGAAAGACGGCTGGAGGGGAGAAGTGTGGCCACCCTCAGTCAATTAATGGTGGTAATTACACACTGCAAACACTCTAGGGTATAATTAAGGCTGAAGGCCCAGGGTTGGGGGTGCACCCCATTGCGATGAGCACCATCAGACAATGGGGGTTGGAGACTCGGCTGTTTCCAGAAGACATCAATGTGTCTGGTCCAGCCCTTGCGGCAGGCTGCGGCCTCCTTCCTCCTGCACACCTGTGAGTTCTCCCAGGACAAAGCCCATCTTCCAGTGAGACTCACACTCTGGCCAAGTGCCTGGCTTAGCAGAGGGGGTTGGCCCTGTCCCAGTGCTTATGCCTAGAAACAAAGCAGCTAGTGACTCCCAGGCCCCAGACAGAGCCTCATCGTGGGAGGGAGGAGTGGCTGTTCTGTGGCAACCAGAAGCTCATGGGGTCCGGGGCTGGTTTTCGCCCATTCCCTCTACTTCCCACCAAGCTGCTCCATCTACAGTCTGCAAAACTCACTTCGGGACTCAAACCCCGACGCTGGAGCCACCTTGAAGCCGCCCCCACCCTTCCTCTCTCATCTCTGATACTGAATCAGTTCATTCGTTTGTTCACTTACTGCGTAAATATCAATTGGGAGCCTCCGGTAAACCATGTTTTTGTCATCACCAAGGACAGTCAATCCACTTCCATTTCCATAGCACCCACTTGGAGCGAGCCCCTGTCACCTCATCAGTTGCAGCCAACACCTCATGGTCTCCTGATGGTCTCAGCCAACACCTCATGGTCTCCTGATGTCCTCTCCAACGCCTCCAGGAACAGATTAGAAAACTCAATTCTGGCTAGGTCTTCTCTCTGCTGAAAACCTTCCAAGAGCTTACCATTTTCCCTATGATGAGACAAGGTCCCAGTGGGCCCCCACACAGCCAGGCCCCACCATCTTGCCCAGCCCTGAGTTCCAGCCACCCTGGCCATCTCTCTGTCTTTCTGCTTTCAATCCCACACCGTTTCCTCTGTCGGGAACATTCTCTCCTTTCCTTGCTCCTAAAACTTCAGCTTGTTTTATTTGCCCGGTTTAAACGGCCTTTCTTCAGAGGAACCTCTTCTGATCCTCCTTTTTGAGTCGTGCACCCCAATACATGGCTTCATGTTGTTGCCTTTGGAAAGGAAAATATTTTGTAATTATTTGTTTCATGTCTTCTTCCTCTGACAGTTTTTTTGCAAGCTGCATGACAGTCAGTGTCTCATGAGGCTTGTTGATTCCTGTGTTTCCAGTGACAGAAGAGTGCCTTGCACATGATAGATCTTCCCTTCATTGAATGAATGAATGAATAAGCAAACAAATCCGTGAATGTGCACGGCTTTTCTCTTTCCCCTGGGACATATAGAGGCAGCTGACTACATTTTCTGCTTTTTATTTTTATGTGACCCGCCTTAAGCATTCTATTTATTTTGGTTTGATTCTTGTTGTTTATCATTTCTGTCCTTCAGGTTCCCAAGTAATATGGGGTCCAGAGTTCTGGGAATTAAAGATGGCTACAAATGATTTGATGTCCCTCCCATCGAAAAGTCAAGTTCATGTTGTCTCCTCTTGAATCGTGGCTGGTGCCTGACCATTGGGTATGGTGGAAGAGATGCTCTGTTCATTCCAGGCTTTTTCTTTAAGGGGACTGCTAGCTTCCACTTCCTTCCTCTTGAAACCTTGAGCCCTCATGGATGGATTCTGACTGCTCTGAGGCTTCCATGCTGTGAGGAAGCCCAACCTAGCCATATTGGGCCATGTGGAGAAAGAGAGGAAGAGGAAGAGGAGGACGGGGAGGAGAAGAAGTAGGAGGAAGATGAGGAGAAGGGGCAGGAAGAAGAAGAAGAGGAGAAGGAGAATGGGGAAAAGGGTGAGAAAGAGAAAGAGAAGGAGGAAGAGGATAGGGAGGAGGAGAAGGAGGAGGAGGGTGAGGAAGAGGAGAAGGAGGAGGGGGGAAGGATAAGGAGGGTGAGGAAGAGGAGGAGAGAAGGAGGAGAAGGAAGATGAGGAGAAGGGGCAGGAAGAAAAAGAGGAGGAGAAGGAGAATGGAAAAGGGTGAGAAAGAGAAGGGGAGGAGGATGGGAAGGAGAAGGACAGGGAGGAGGAGGAGAAAAAGGAGGAAGAAGAGGAGGAGGAGAAAGATGGGGAGAAGGTTGAGGAAGAAGAGGAGGAGGGGGGAGGAAGAGGAAGAGGAAGAGGAGGAGGAGGAGAGATGCCCAGTCAGCCCCCAGTTGTTCAAGTCTTCTCAGCTGAGGTCCCAGACTTGTGCTGTCCTTGCTGTGCATCATCACCTGCCATGCAGAGTTGTGATGCAGCATAGTGATAAACAGCTGCATGAAGTCCTGATGTTTGGGGTGGTTTGTTAGGTAACAGTAGGTAATTAGAGCAGGGGCTCCTCAGCTTTGGCAGAGAAGACAAAACTTTGAGACAATTAAGTAATGCCATATCTGCCCCTACCCATCACACTTGCAAATTCTCCCATAAGAGAACTTGCTCTCCTTGAATGCTTCTCTAATAAAAATAAACAGATAAACAGCGTATCTGTGGGTTTCTGACTTATGAGGGAGAAAGATTCCTTTGGTTTTGCATTTCAGAGAGTCTTTCCTTATGGTCTTTTATTTTTCCAAAACAGACTCTCAGTTGGTTTTCATTACCATGTGACCACTGGAAAATTCTAATCCTTAATGAAAGAACTATATTTTAAGAATCAAGAAAATTGGGAAGAAAACTATGTCCAGAAGAAATGAAGCATCCTAGAATGCTTTGAGGGTGGGGTGGGGAGGGTGTGATACCAAAATCTCATGTTTTCTTACCACATGGTCCCAGCCTGGAGCTTGCCTGCAGCCTGAATGCTGACTCCTGAGTCCTCAACCTCCTTTTCCATGGGAGCATGGTGGAGAACAGATCAGTTGGGGTGAGCATGGAATTATTTGAATGTCTGTAATTTACCTTCTCTGCCAAAGCTGTGGTCCCCTGTACTGGTCATCTGTGCTGTGATGGCGTTTGTTGGCTGAACAGAAGTGACCTTTCCTTTGAAGCTGGGCCGAGTGGATCTTGTTTGTAGGTGGAAATCCACTTGTTACTCTTGACTTGTACCTCTTTCAGTGGAGATAGTTCCATGTTACTGGTTAAGGGGCAGCTGCACAGTCACAGCATCCAGTAACTTTCCAGCAATGTCCAGAGAGACTGCCACTGACAACTTTCCTTGAACCGAGTGCCTGGGAGAATATAGCTGGGCAACTTCATGAATGAGTAGAAGAGAAACATGTCAGGGATTTGGACAGATGTCATCTAGAGAAGGAGGAACTCCACCTCCCTCCCAACTCCCTCCCAACACCCAAGAAATGGGTGTTCATTTCAGGGAGGGGAGCCAGCTCTTAGGTTGGTAAAAACAATGAAGAGTGGAGGAAGGACTTTGTAGAGGGGGAAGGTCTGGGTGAACCATAAACTACCGGCCTGAAAGGAAGAACTGGGACAGAACAGGCTAAGCCTGCCTGGGTTGGAGAAAGAGTAGAACCCATGGTCAGGATGGCCCAGGAAGGCCCCAGGGTGGAGTCGAAAACCCGTGGTCAAACAGGACACTCAGGGCTGGCATGGTCAAGAGTGCCAGGGGACTGGCCTGGCAGATGTGCAAATGTCCCAGACTCTTCAATTTTCAAGTTGCTCTCCACCCAGCAGCCCAGGCCATCTTCTCTAAACCTTCTCTAAAATTAACTCCTGTCTTATCTGCTTTTCTTCAAATCCTTCGGTCCTCTTAACATTCCATCCTGCATGCATTGGCTTCAGCCAACTTCTGCAGAATCCCTGTACCCACAGGCTTCTGGCATACGAGGCTTCTTGTAGTCCCTGCTGCTCATTCTGCTCTCTCCAACCTCAGGACCTTTGCACATGCTGGTTCCTCCACTTGGAAAGCTTTTCTCTCCTCTCCTTACCTAATTAACATCTAGTCATCCTTCACATCTCAATCAGTTAACATTTATTCAGGAAAACATTCCCCGAGCCCCCTAAGTACATTTGCTTTCTATTCTAAACTCTTCTAGCCTCGTGTACTTCTCCCTTTCATCCCAAGTCAGAGTTTTTGTTATAAGAGCTGTCTCCCTCTGAAGAGAACTAGCTCTGTGAAGGCAGAGACTTTATCTCTTTTGGCCCATTGGTGTGTCTTCAATTCTCAGCACACAGTAGGTGCATTAAATTAATAGATAATGAGAATCATTCACTCAAAATGCATGAGTGAATCACTGTGGGGTTGTTAGTCCTTGTTTGCTTCAGATTTGCCTAGAAAAACCCCAGACATTTTCTCAGAAAAAGGATAAATCATGATAGATGCGTTTTTCAAGAGGGAAGAGAATTTATTTATTTTTATTTTTATGGTGCCACCAGGGGAACAGGTTTCAGGGCCCTAGAGCAAGCCTCTTCCCTGCCCTCTCACCTATTGTAAACCACACTGATTTGCTGCAAGCCCAGAGTGGGCTGTGGCTTATATTACTCAGAGGAACTTTCCCTTACACCTACCTCACAGCATACACAAAAAGCAATTCTAAGAGTGCTTATGAATTTAAATGTAGAAGGTAAAACAATAAAGCTTCAATATGATCTTTATAATGTTGGAGTAGGCAAAGAATTCTTAAGCAGGACATAAATAGCATTGTCTAAAATAGGAAAGATTGCTAAATTGGACTACATTTCAATTAAGAACTTTTGTCCATTAAAGGAAACCATTATGAGAGTTCAAAAAGGCCACAGAGAGCGAGAAAATGTGTGCAATATATGTATGAGTCCATTCTTGTGCTGTTATAAAGACATAACTGAGACTGGGTAATTTATAAACAAAAGCAGTTTAATTGACTCACAGTTCCACAGGGTTGGGGAGGCCTCAGGAAACTTATGATCATCGTGTAAGGGGAAGCAAACATGTTGTTCTTCACATGGTAGGAGGAAGGAGAAGTGCCAAGCAAAAGGAGGAAAGCCCCTTATAAAACCATCAGATCCTGTGAGAACTCACTGTCACAAGAACAGCGTGAGGGAAACCACTCCCATGATTCAATTACCTCTCACTGGGTCCCTCCCATGACACATAGGGATTATGGAATTACAATTCAAGATGACATTTGGGTGGGGACACAAAGTCAGACCATACCATAAAGATACCCAACAAAGGATTTATCCATGCAGAATATATAAAGGGCTCCTGCAAATGATTAAGAGAAAGAGAGAGAAACCACAAGAAATATGGGCAAAAGACTTGAAAAAGCACTCCACAGAAAGGACGTTCTGATGTTCACAAACACATCAAAGGACAGTCACCTCTGTAGTCATTAGAGCAATGCAAAGGAAAGCCACAGTAAGATGCCATGCACACCCACCAGAATCACCAAAATTTAAAACTCAGGTAATACCAAGGGTGGGCTAAAATGTGAAGCAACTACCTGCTGGTGTGAGGGTAAAATGGTTTGACCTGGGGAAACTGGCAGTAGCCAATCAAGCTGAACATGTTCATGGTTGAGGATCCATCAATTCCACTCCTGGGCAGAGACTCAACAGATATACATATATGTGTCTGCAAAAGACTTGTATGAGGACATACGTAGCAGCTGTGCATATTAGCCCCAAACTGGAAACAGCCTAAACGTTCACTAACTGTAAAAGGACACATGTGGTGCATTTCATGCAGTGGAATAGCGCAGAATACAAAAAGGAATAAAATAGTGCTACATTGCTTCACCCACACCTAACCACGTGGACTTGAAGCTGTGCAGAAGAAGCTAGACACAGAAGAGTGCATATAGCAGGTACGAGTTTGGTCATAGATGGCTGGAGAAGAGACCAGCTAACCTATGGGGATCTATGGGTCAGAGACTGGGACGCGGAGCTGCTTGGAACTGAAATTATTCTTTTTCTGCGTGGAGTGTAAGGACACAGTGCAATCACTTTGTGGAGATTCCTAGAACCGTATGCTCTTATCTGAACATCACTTACAATTCTATTAATGTTTACCTTAATAATAAATAGAAACAAATTAGGCCTATGCTCCAGCCGCTCACTCATTTTATTTACTGCACAGCACCTCTGAGAGAGAGTCATTTGGGGCCCAATTTTTGAGTCCAAAGCAAGTTACTTAAAGTGTCTGAGCCTTAGTTTTCTCATCCATGAAATGAAGATACTGATGCCAACGATGCCCTCACAGGGTTGTTGTTAAAGTAACTGAGATCGTAGCTATGGAGAGAGAGAGGGAGGAAGCCGAGGCAGGGCTCTTGCTCATGCACAGCTTTCCAGAGTCACCAGGGCACCTCCTGCGCTCTAAGACCATCTTGTTAACGGAAGTTGTCTCCCTGGCTAAAATGTATACTCCAAGGGAGCAGGGCCCTTGAGAGTCTTGCCCCCATTGTGCCTAGTTTAGTGCTTGACCACTGCAGGTGTTTAGTAATTATTGATCAAAAGGCTGAGCAGAGAGTCAGGGACCTTTGAGGCAGAATCCCCCCATCCCCCTGCCAGCCCAGGAACAGGCGAGAAAAGAAAGCATTTCTGGTACAAGAATAGAAGGGGAAGGAGGGTCAGTGTGGCCATGGGGAGCCATCCAGGCACACGGTTGCTTCTCCGGTGCCTCGAAGGGGCTGCTCCTCAAACATCCAGCCCTCACAGCTTCCCTAAGCCTTGAGGAGGAAGGGGAAAGAGAAGGAAGAACACAACTAGAAAAGGCAACTCTTCCTCCTGTTCACTGGGGAGGGGGGTATGTTCTCAGCTGGCCTGGGACGCTTGGCTCTAAGACGAAAAAACCTTCAGCGTTGCTTCCTGCCTGGGTAGACTTGGCACATTTTAAAAGTTATTCCCGCACCACCAAAGACCAGGAAGAACATTCACTGAAGACACCGAAGGGAAGATGAAGCCTCCCCACCACGTTACGCGGCAGCCCAACCTCCTTTCCTGCTGGGGTCCCCAACTCTCAGTGAGCAGGGCTGGAGGGCAGCAGCACAGCCTAGGGGACTCGATCCCGGCCTGGTGCAGGAGGTGGCAGTGGTACCAAGGCCTGGCACTAAATTCTGCCCAAGAAGGGAGTCAGGGGATGGTGAGAATGTGCCCCCACCTTTTCCAGGGAGCTCTGTCTGACAGGACGTCATGAAAAATCTTTTAATCTTTGTCACTGGGTAGGCGGGGAGGCCAAAAGTCTCAATGTTTTAAAGGGGAATTTTAATTAGTATGTAAATTCGACTTGTGGCATTAAAATGTCATTTGCTAAGTAAATGTTGCTGCCCTCCAAGTTCAGGTATTTATTTGATCCTGTCCTGCCAAGGTGCCTTTGTGAGTTTCCTGAGTGTGTAATAACAGCATTTCAAAAACAAAATGAAATTCTCCCTCTGTTACAATGCACCCAGGTTACGGCTTCGCCGCCAGTGATGTGACTGGAATATTTTAAGGCAGCAGCCGCTGGCTCTGGCGGCCAAACTCCAGCCCCTCCTTCCTACTTGTCTGAGATGGCCCCTCTGGAATCCCTGAATCCCGAGCCCCGAGCAGCCCCACCGAATGCCAGTTACCTGCAAAGGGGTTGGACAGTTGAGTGACTGAGTATGGCACAGCTTCCAGAAAACCCATGTGGAAGCACCTGCAGGGGACTGGGCAGATCACCAGGGACCACGTATTCCTTAATTCCAAGATACATGGTCATTTGATGACAGGGATCCAAAGCATGGGAGCTCACTGTTCGGCCCTTCACTGCACTGGGATTTCCCCCCAGGGGTGATCAAGCATATCCTGAATGTTAATTAAATTTTACAAAACCATCCCGGCATGCAAGTGTGCATGTATGTGGACGTATGTGCACAGTGAGCATGTGTTCATGTGTGCATGCAGCCGCAGCTGCAGCTCAAAGCTGCCAACTTCCCCACATTGGCACACCAGCTCTTAGCCCGGTCTAGACAGCAAGTGCGTCAGCTACTGCCAGGTCTGAGCTGCCTGTGTGTGCATGTGCATATGCATCTGTGCACATGTATGTACACATGTGTAGGTTTGCACATGAGTGTGCCTGTATGTTTTGAGAGTAATTCTGCTAATTACCACACTTCCCAGATGCCCACATGCACAGATGGAGGCCAAGAGATGTGACCCAACTGGTCTCCCTTCCCCGAAGCGTCCCCTGCTCCTGACACCCACTCCCCAACACGGCTCTCAGGGGAGGATGACTGGGAGGCACCTTCGGGACATGGAGGGTCTCGGCCGGAAGTACCCACAAGGGAGTTGGCTGTCACACTGGTCCTGCCACTCACCAACTGAGACCTCAATCCTGAATCCCCAGCCTCCAGTGCCAATCCCTGGGCTCCTCTTCTGCAACTCAGAAAATGGCACTCTAGGCATCCAGGTGGCCAAGGCCCAAAGCCAGGGCATCCCTGGGGGTTTGCCTGAGGGCACTGTCTGCTGTGGAGGAGAGGAGAGGCCAGGAGAAGAGCAGAATGGGCCAGGCAGAAATGGGTTGTTTCTGCGCTGTTTATAGGTGTTAAGTCAGCACCTCAAGACCTCCAGCCCCGTCTGACAAGTTATATTTGCCCAGCCTGCCCAGAGTGCTAATCACCGCTGTAAAAACATCCCACCTTTGGCTACTGAATATTTACATTGTAAAATCCTAGTCGAATCACAATAAAGAGGCATCCTTTCCCTCATACTTCCATCATACTGAAAGAAGAAAGATACTTGAATCAGAGGCACAGGGGTACATACCCTCTGCGTTCAGGTGGACAACTTCCATCACTTCTCTGGGGTCCCAGGGAACCGAGCCCTCTGTGCCTTGGTAACACAGGTTTGTGCTGCTGTCTCCTCCTTCCTTGTCTCAATGGGGATTCCCTGCTCCCTGGGCTCACTTCAGCCTCTGCTTTCTATAGAACCCAGACAGCTCCTGACCCAGTGCTGGCATCTCCCAGTGGTTGGTGCCATAGGCTAAACATCTGTGCCCCTACCAACACACATTCCTATGTTAAAGCCCTAACCCCTGATGTAAGGTTACTTAGAGGTGGGGCCTTTGATTGGTATTTAGGTCATGAGCATGTAGTCTTCATGAATGGGATTACAAAAAGAGACACGGGAGTTTGCTCTCTCTCTCTCTCTCTCTCTCTCTCTCTCTCTCTCTCTCATGTAAGGACGTCTGCCAATTGGGAAGCCACCAGTCCTCACCAGATACCAGATCTGCTGGCATCTTGATCTTGGACTTCTCAGCTCCCAGACCTGTGAGTAACTAAGATTTGTCATTTAAGCCACCCAGTTTAGGGTGTGCCTGTTATAGCAGCTGAACTGACTAAGACATTTGGTGAAGAAAGAGTCAAAATGGCAATGAGGAAGAACATTGTGTATTAAGGCTATAAAAACAGGTCAGCAAAACGAAACAAGTGGCCGTAGCAGGGGCTTCTCTGGCTGAACTAGGATCAGTGCTAGGTCCAGTTCTACTTGGCATTTTCTTAAATCTCACTCTTCTCTTGTCATCACACAATGTAGGGAACCTTAATAGTGCTCATTACCCAGCCCACCCTCTAATTACAGAGCCAGGGCAAGCTCTCTAATTCTGTTTCATTGTAGGTAAAATTGGGAATTCCAGTTCTAAAATCCTTTGATGGCTCTTTTCAACTCAAAGTAGTGACCTGAACACACACGTTTAAACCCCCACCTTCCAAATCCCCACTAACGTAACAGTATAGAAATATAGCAAAGATATCAATCAGCCCTTAGCCCAGCTTGGCTCCTGGGGCCCTAAACGTGAGCTGGGAAGGGCGACTAGAGTCTAAAGACGTGTACTTTCCAACTACAAGGCTCTACATACAAGCCCATGCTGCACTTGGTGCTCAGAAGACACCGTAGGTAGCTGGCAGGTTAAGTGATTTTCAAGGGTCATGGCGACTCTACCTGATTTTGCCTTTGGTGCCCACCTTTAGAACTTAGCAGCTGGACCATGTGCCCATCCACACTTGGGCAAGGAGCCCCATGGAGCCCAGCTCATACCAGAGAGCATGAAGGGCGTGAGGACAGCAGAGTTCGGGGTTGTTGCCTGTGGTGGAAGGAACGGGGCACTGCTGTCCACACTGAACAAGGATGTGAGTGGGCATCATACAGCGGAGCTTGGAGGGAGCATCTACCCTGAATCCCAGCTCAGCTGTTGGGGAATAGGGGGACAGGAAGTGAGTCCAAGAAGGACATCTTCAGGAATGTGGACAGGGTTGTAAGGAGTTTCTGTTGACCCACATCAACACTGGGATATTCTTGTCTCCAGTGGTGTTTCTTCCCAGGGAACAGGGAAGGGCTGGCTAAATGGTTGACCCTGTGGACTTTCTCCCCACCAGCTGTCTCCTCCCTCTCACCTCTTTCCTGCTGGGAGAACCCACCTTCCCGGACTGAGGCTGAAGCAGTCGCTCCTTACAGCTGGGAGAAGCCCTGTGACTCAGTCACATCCAAAGGGATGTGAGGAGGGTGTGGCAGACTCCATCAGGTGCCTCTCACATTTGTGTGTCTCCACTGGTTTCTGAGTTAGTGTAGCCAGATAAAACACAGGATGCACAGTTTCATTTGAATTTCAGTGAACAGTGAATACTTTTTTGATATAAGTATGTCACCAATATTGTATGGGATGTACTTATGCTAAAAATGATTTATTATTGATTTAAAATTCAAATTTAACTGAGAATATTGTATTAGAAACTTGCTATGTCTGACAACTCGTTCTGAACACTTTTGACCTTTACCTGCAATTGCCTTCCCTTGGGCTAGAAGTGTCTGGAAGTTTGCAACCCCTAGGATGGCCCTTTGCCAATGACTGAAGAGTGCAGGGGTTTGGGGCCCAGCTCCCTTGCCTGGGGGTGGCAACGGCTCTGAAGCATGATTCATGTCCCGCAGGATCAGACTGAGCTGACTCTGCCTGGAATCTTGGGCTCGTTTGCCTTCTTTCCTCCGTTATGGGGGCACCTTCTTAATAATCTTGCAAGGACCCCTCATCTCTGGTTTCTCCTGGAGGAACTGACCTAAGACACGGAGCTTCTGTGAAAAAAATTTTTCCCTGACCAAAGGAAGGAGGCTTCGTGAGCAATCCATCCCTGCAGTCCTGCCCACACACCTTGTCAGGAGGAGGGATGTGTGGGTCCTGGCAGCCATCTCGTGGTCATGACCAAGGGCATCACTGTCCCCAAGGGGACAGCAGGGAAGGAAGGGAAGGCTCTGCATCCTTAATCAAGATGCTGATCCCTCGACCCATCCTGGAAGCACCCAGTTTCAAGTGTCTTCTGAAGGGCGAATAATAATCTGTTACTTAGTCCAATTTCATCATATGTTCTGTTACTTGCTGCCAAAAGCACCCTCAGCTGATTCTACTGGAAAGTGGTGGCATCAAGTTCCAAGTCCAGGAGGACTCAGGGTATACCTGGGTGTGTTGAGCTGCAGACTCATGACAAGGGTGACAGTCCCAGCCAGCCCCATCAGCACAGAGGGTTCTACTTGGCATAGGAATGAGATGCCCTGCCTCAGGCTGATGTTGCTTTCCTCATTCCTAGAGGCAGTCAGACCTTCAATCTGACCAAGTAAAGGCAAAATACATCAAAACGCCAACCCCTTCCTTGCAAATTTGGTTTGGAAAGCTCTGAAAGTTTACCATGAATGCAGCTCCTTTCCGAAAGCTGGACAACTATAGACAGCATCCCTACTCCCTTCCTCCCCATCTGTCAGGATGAGCAAACAGAGAAAAAAATAGACGGTTACACAACAAAACCTGGAAGTTCACAAGACAGGAACTGATCTGAGAGCAGGAGAGAATAATGCTTGATGAGACAGGCGTGCTGCAAGAAAATAGGAGGCGATGTTGGGAATAAGTCTTTCATTGTAATTCCTGTAAGATTCTCGACATCATCAGGCCTATGAAAGGAGAGCAATGCTATGGACTGAATTTTGCCCCCTCCCCAAAATTCCTATGGTGAAGCTCAGCGCAATGGTGTTTGAAGACAGGGCCTTTGGGAGGTGATTGGGGTTGGATTAGGTCGTCGGAGTGGAGCCCTCGTGATGGGATTAGTATCCTTATGGAAAGAGGAAGAGGGAGCTGTCCTCATGGATGCTTCTGGGAAAGCATACAGTGGTACGGCGGCCATCTGCAAGCCAGGAAGAGAGCCCTCACCGGAACCCGGCCATGCTGGCACCCTGAACTTGGACTTCTAGCCTCCAGAACTATAAGAAAATATACTTTTGTTATTTAAGCCATCCAGTTCATGGTATTTTGCTATGGCATCTCAAGCAGACTAACAAGCTGGAAGTCTTGAAAACGAGAGAGGTTAACTTGTCCAAGGATGCACAGCCAGGAGGCAGCAGATCCGGGAATCACATCCAGGCAGATTGGCCCCAGAAACGATGCGTTTCAACCCCTCGGCTATACTGTCACCATACTGAATGAGCGAATGAGTGAATGAATGAGGCCGAGGGATAATCCCATCAGGAGATGTGGGTTGTGTCCAGCCTTGCCCTGGCTTGCTGAGTGAGCTTGGGTAAGCTCTAGTACTCCCTGGGCCTCAGTTTCTCCTTCACTGTCTTTAGGTTCTTTCTGGGTTTCTATCCCTTTCTGTTGCCCTTCCCTTGGTGACCACTCCATGCTAGTCCAGGGGAGGGCTATTTCCAAATCCAGCCGCCAACACTAAGACCCCAACTAAGCACATGTCTTGTACGTCTGGCCTTTTATTATTTCAAAGTGCCACGACCCTTGGAAGCAGATGGGACCAGGAACCAGCCCGAGCGTTGGGAGAGGGAGGAAATGGGTGGGGGAGGTTTGAGCTCTGCCTCCCAGGCCGTTGAAATCCTCAGTTCAGCTTCACTGTCAAGTCCAGGCATGGCATGCTTTCTACACAGCCCAGAGAGAGACATAAAGTATTCATGGTTATCAATTCATCAGCCACCGAAATGAAATGCCTCCCTGGAATGCATTTCAAATCTCCATACTCCCAGCCCAGGGCCATTTATTCCCTTGTCTGTAGACTGGAGTTGCTGCTCTTGCATATTTTGATGGGCTTGCTGAGAGCACTTCTGCGGACGGGAGGGTACCACGGAAAATTGCGGGGTCCTAGTGAGAGCACCCACAATGAGTGTGGTATGTGCCACGCTGGGTCTCCTTTCATGCCCATGGTATAATGCCACATAAAGTTAGTGCCTTCTGAATGTTAGTTCACTAGTGGTAGCAGGACAGTTCTCTGGGTGGCCTTGGAGACACCCAGTTCTCTGCTCCTTCTCACTTGTCATTCTCAAGAATAACTATAGAGGGAGAGGGGTTCTGATTTTGGGTATGCTCGGCCTTCTTAGGCTGGTTTTTTCCCTTTATTATAAATTTATCCATCTGTCGTCTTTACAATTACTGCCTTTCTAATTAGGTTTCTGAGTCAACGTCCAATTTATTGATTCCCAGTGCTGGGATCCGAGCAACCCACTGCGCCGGCCAAAACAGCAGCGATAAGACTGATGGTGCTCTTCTGCCCGGGAATCTCTGGTCTGGCTTCCTTCTTGAGTCCGCAACAAGTGACTCTGCCTTCCTGGAGCTCCAAACTCCGGTCAGTAGGGGAACCAGTCCCGTTTACTCTGCATGAAGAGCTGCCGCACTAAGGCGCCAGCAAAACCACTGCGCCGGCCACAAGAGTCGCACTGGCGACCCGTGGGGCTCCTCCACTGGAAATCTGCTGGTCCGCGAGTGACAAAAATTCGTCTGAAAGTGTGGCGTCCTCTCGTTCTCTGAGCTTTCACTGGGAGCTATGATCCCGAGCAGTTAGTGATCAGCCATCTTGGATCTCAATTCCAGAAAATTACAGAGATTGCATTCTAGAGCAATCTCCCTCTACAGGGGATTGCAGTTCCTCATCAGCAACAGAACAAGCCCTGATGGAAAAGGACTGTGTTCCATTATCTGAAGTAGGCTTCAGAAGGTGGATGATAAGAAACTTCTGGGAGTTAAAAGAACTTGTTCTAACC
>CAUYOR010109526.1:0-26318 GCA_963573925.1 Callimico goeldii | reverse complement strand
GCCAGCGGGAGGGACCATCCCACAGAGGGAGGCAGAGTTGAAAGCAGGGAAATAGACCATAAGCCTGGCAGGCCCCACCTCCACGGAACTCAAATTGAAGCCCTCGCTAGAGAGCTTGGCAGCAAATACACCAGCTTGACCCCAACCAGGAAGATCCAGGTGGGGAAGGAGAGACGCCATTGGGAAGGCGGGGCCGATCTCACCTGCAAGCAAACTCCAGGGAAGGACCACCCACCCAGCAACCTGACTGAACCCGGGAGAGCCCAGCAACGCCCTCTACAGGCCAAAAAAGATACAGCTACAACCTCAACAGAAAAAAGTCCACTCAGAGACTCCTCCTGAAATCACCAACTTCAAAGATTAAAGGTAGATAAATCCACGAAGATGGGAAAAAAGCCAGCGCAAAAGGGATGAAACCATCAAAGAACAGAACACCTCTTCGCCTCCCAGGGATCACAACTCCTCACCATCAAGGGAACAAAGAAAGAGAATGAATCTGACGAATTGACAGAAGCAGGCTTCAGAAGGTAGGTAACAACAAACTTCTCTGAGTTAAAAGATCACGTTCTAACCCAATGCAAAGAAACTAAGAATCTTGAAAAAAAAAAGACGAAATGCTCACTAGAATTTTTAACCAGCCTAGTTAGAGAAGAACAGAAGCAACTTGATGGAGCTGAAAAATATAGCAGGAGAACTTCGTGAGGCATACACAAGTTTCAACATTTGAATTGATCAAGCAGAAGAAAGGATATCAGAGATAGAATATCACATAAATGAAACAAAATGAGAAGGCAAGATTAGAAGAAAGAAGAGGGAAAAAAATGAACAAAGCCTCCAAGAACTATGGAATTATGTGAAAAAACCTAATCTACACTTGATCTGCGTACCTGAATGTGACAGGGAGAATGAATCCAAGTTGGAAAACACTCTTCAAGATATTATTCAAGAGAACTTTCCCAACCTAACAAGGTAGGCCAACATTCAAATCCAGGAAATACAGAGAACACCACAAAGATATTCCTCAAGAAGAGCAACCCCAAGGCACATAGTTGTCAGATTCACCGGGGTTGAAATGAAGGAAAAAATCCTAAGGGTAGCCAGAGAGAAAGGGCCAGTCACCCACAAAGGAAAGACCATCAGACTCACAGCAGATCTCTCAGCAGAAACCCTGCAAGCTAGAAGGGAGTGGGGGCCAATACTCAACATCTTTAAAGAAAAGAACTTTAACCCAGAATTTCATATCTGGCCAAACTAAGCTTCATAAGTGAAGGAGAAATAAAATTCTTTACAGACAAGTAATTGCTAAGAGATTTTAACGCCACAAGACCTGCCTGACAGGAGCTACTGAAGGAAGTACTAAACACGGAAAGGAACAACCAGGACCAGCCACTGCAAAAACGTACCAAATGGTAAAGAATAACGACACAATGAAGTAGCCACGTCAATTAACAGTAAAAACAACCAGCCAGTAACAAAATGGCAGGATCGAATTCAAACATAACAGTATTAACATTGAATGTAAATGGCCTAAATGCCCCAATCAAAAGTCACAGACTGGCAAACAGGATAAAAAGTCAAGACCCATTTGGCATGCTGTATACAGGAGACCCATCTCAGATGCAGAGACTCACATAGACTCAAAATAAAGGTATGGAAGAAGATTTATCAGGCAAATGGAGAACAAAAAAAAAAGGAGAGGTAAAAGATCTCTTCAAGGAGAACTGCAAACCACTGATCAAGGAAATAAGAGAGGACACAAACAGATGGAGAAACATTCCATGCTCATGGTTAACAAGAATCAATATCATGAAAATGGCCATACTGCCCAAATTAATTTATAGATTCAATCCTATCCCCATCAAGCTACCATTGATCTTCACAGAACTGGAAAAAAACACTTTAAACTTCATATGGAACCAAAAGAGAGCATATATAGCCAAGACAACCCTAAGCAAAAAGAACAAAGCTGGAGGCATCATGCTACCTGACTTCAAACTACACTACAAGCCTACAGTAATCAAAAGAGCATGGTACTGGTACCAAAACAGAGATATAGACCAATGGAACAGAACAGAGGCCTCGGAAGCAATGCTACACATCTACAACCATCTGATCTTTGACAAACAGGACAAAAGCAATAGGGAAAGGATTCCCTATTTAATAAATGGTGTTGGGAAAACTGGCTAGCCATAGGCAGGAAGCTGAAACTGGACCCCTTCCTTACACCTTATACAAAAATTAACTCCAGATGGATTAAAGATTTAAACATAAGAACTAACACCATAAAAACCCTAGAAGAAAACCTAGGCAAAACCATTCAGGACATAGGCACAGGCAAGGACTTCATGACGAAAACACTAAAAGCAGTGGCAACAAAAGCCAAAATAGACAAATGGGACCCAATTAAACTTAAGAGCTTCTGCACAGCAAAAGAAATAATCAGTAAACTGGCAACGAACAGAATGGGAAAAATTTTTTGCAATCTACCCATCAGACAAAGGGCTAATATCCAGAATCTACAAAGAACTAAAGCGGATTTACCAGAAAAAAAAAACAAACAAACCCATTCAAAAGTGGGTGAAGGATATGAACAGACACTTTTCAAAAGAAGACATATATGAGGCCAACAAATATGAAAAAATGCTCATCATCACTGGTCATTAGAGAAATGCAAATCAAAACCACATTGAGATACCATCTCATGCCAGTTAGAATGGCAATCATTAAAAAATCTGGAGACAACAGATGCTGGAGAGGATGTGGAGAAAACAGTACACTTTTACACTGCTGGTGGGAGTGTAAATTAGTTCAACCATTGTGGAAGACAATGTGGCAATTCTTCTAGGATCTAGAAATAGAAATTCCATTTGACCTTGAAAGCCCATTACTGGGTATATACCCAAGGGCTTATAAATTGTCCTATCATAAAGACACATGCACACATATGTTTATTGTAGCACTGTTTACAATAGCAAAGACCTGGAACCAACCCAAATGCCCATCGATGACAGACTGGACCAAAAAAAATGTGGCACATATACACCATGGAATACTACACAGCCATAAAAAATGATGAGCTCGTGTCCTTTGTAGAGACATGGATGAACCCAGAAACTATCATTCTCAGCAAACTGACACAAGAACAGAAAACCAAACACCGCATGTTTTCACTCATAGGCAGGTGATGAACAATGAGAACACCTGGGCACAGGGAAGGGAACAACGCTCACAGGGCTAGGCAGGGCGGTGGAAGGGGAGGGGGTACAGCAGGGGTGGGGAGGGAAGGATGGGGAGGGATAACACCAGGAGAAATGCCTGATGTCGGCGATTGTGGGGGGGAATAGAGACAGCAAACCACTGTGGTATGTATGTACCTATACAACAATCCTGCAGGATGCAGGACATGCACACGTACCCCAGAGCCCAAATACAAATTAAAAAAAAAAATTCAAAAAATATTGAATGACCTTCAAATTACTAAAACATACTTATTTCCTGGACACAATAAGGGCATACTTACTTGTATAAAATGTTATATAAACAAGATTACTCATTGCAGAATTGTTTGGAATTGCAAAGACTAGAAATAATTTAAATATCCATCTCTAAGGGATTGGTTAAATAAATTATGACATATCCAACTACAAAAAAAATTCATGCACTTACATGGTATGAGCTTTGACATATGGTAGGTGAAACATCAAAGCATAGAAACAGTTATGATACCAATAGGTAAAAACTTAAAAGGAATATATACATGTATACTTACTTGCATATACCTATTTACACACATATAATGTATGCATTGACTATCTCTGAAAGGATCTATTTAAGAATAAGTACTGCAAGCCTCCAGGCTAGGAACTGAATAACTGGAAGCAGAACTTGGAGGAACTTAAAGGGGAAGGCCTCTCTGAGGTGACTTTGAACTGAGGCCCGAGTGGGAGGCACAGTTAGTCACGGGGACAAAGCCTTCTTCACACAGAACAAACAGTGAGTACAAAGGCCCTAAGTGATAGAAGGAAGCTATGACTGAAGCTATGAGAAATTATTAAAATATTAGGCAGGGGAGTAATGTAATACGGATTTATATTCCAACTTTGTAAGGAAAATGAATGGTAGAGGGGTGCAAGAAAGGAGGCAGGTAAGAGAAAAAAACTAAAATAATCCAAGTACGATTTGATAGTGGCTTAGACCAAGATGTCAATAGTACAAATGAAAAAGAGATATTTCAAAACGCAGCACGGTGGCTTACATCTGTAATCCCAGCAGTGTGGGAGGTCAAGGTGGGAAGATGGCTTGAGGCCAGGAGTTCAAGACCAGTCTGGGTAACATAGTGAGACCCCTATCTCTACAAAAACATAGCCAGGTGTGGTGGCATGTGCCTGTAGTCCCAGCTATCTGAAAGGCTGTGGCAGGAGGATCACCTGAGACCACAGGTCAAGGTTGCAGTAAAGGCATGTTCTCTCCATTGGACTCTAGCCTGGGACAGAGTCAGATTTGTTTAAAAAAAAAAAGCTATTCCAAAATTTTTTTTTCAAAGTAGAACCTTATAGGATATGTTTATGGATCTGACAGGAGATATTTTTTAAAAAGTGACAAGAATCCAAAATTACTTATATGCTTCTTGCTTGATTGGGTAAATAGTGATGTTCTATTTTATTTTATTTTTTTTTTGAGACAGAGTCTTGCTGTCACCAGGCTGGTGTGCGGTGGCACAACTTCGGCTCCCTGCAACCTCCACCTCCTGAGTTCAAGCGATTCTCCTGCCTCAGCCTCCTGAATAGCTGGGACTACAGGCGCACACCACATCCAGCTAATTTTTGTATTTTTAGTAGAGACGGGGTTTCACCATGTTGCTAGGATGGTCTCGATCTCTTGACCTTGTGATCCCCCCGCCTCGGCCTCCCAGTGCTGGGAATACAAGCATGAGCTACCGTGCCCTGCCCTGGTGATGTTTTTAGTGACAGTGGAACCAGTTTAGGGAAAAATCAAGAGTTCCGCCCATGTTAAGTTCTATGATGTCAATCAGTATCCGACTGGAGGTATAATATAGACAACTGATTCTACAAACCTGGACCTCAGTGGATTTATAAGTGAGGTCAGAAACAGAGTTATAAGTTTGAGAGTAATCATGCTTTTTAACTACTTAAAACCATGAAAGTAAAAGATTTTTCTTACAGAGAGAACATGGATGGAGGAGAGAGCCAAGAACCAAGTCCAGGACATCCCCACAGTACCCTAAATTCTGCAGATACACATTTCTACACCTCCACTACTGTATATTCCAGTAGGCTTATCCTTTCATGTTTGTTATGTTGTTGTGAAATATTGGCTGGACTGACGAAAATAGTAAAGCTATTTATATAAATTCAATTTAATATTTAAGAGGAAGCCAAAATATGTTTACAACTATAAATACTTACTGTACCAAGAAAACAAACAAACCATAAAGTAAAGCAGTTTCTTTTGACCATAGCCTTGAAATGTCCTAAGGTCTGGTTCAAAGAAGTGGTCAGTAATGTTGAATGAACGAAATCACACAGACTCAGTTGCAGACTACAGTTCCACCAGTTACTAGTTATATGACAACCGAGCTGCACTCTCTTCATGCCTTATTTTCCTCATGGTAATAAGGCCATGTTATCTACATCTGAGTAGCAGTCTTAAATGATATAATAAATATCAATGCGAGGCACATTAAACACTTCACAAATTTTACGATAAAATTAATATTTGTTAAGAAACAGTAAGGGCCAGGCACTCTGCAAAGGACTTCACCTAGAGTCTCTCACTGAGTTCTCAAATAACAACCATGAGAAACTTACTAGCAGTATTCCCCATTCCTAAACAGAAGCCGAGATTAATTAAGGGGCTTACGGAAATCATAATGCACAAATTTAGTGGTTCTGTCTAATAAGTGGTGGCCCTAGAGCCCTTCTTTCTTATCGATTACATTTCAATGTCATTTTTTTACACAGAAGAGTCAAATTTTTGATAGCTTATTTTCATATTTACCTATAAAACTCTGTCATTTTGACATACGTTCTTCTTTACGTTACACCGTCATGACCAATTTACCTAGCGACACGGGGTGACAGAAGAGATAGCTGGGTATGTGAGGAGTGTATAAAGTCCAATTTAAGTTTCAGGAGGTACTTAAAGCATGCGGACAGTTTATCTTCTAAAGAAATACAGCCTGAGCCCACAAATCATAGCCAGTGCTTAGCTGACAACAAAAACCAGTAGATATGAGTTCGTTTCAGCCATAGGCAAAGGTAGTTCTTTCGCGCTGCAAGTGATTGCAGTTGCTGTCACTTGTCGATGGACACGCTCCCTTATGCCTACCACTGCTCTCCAGGTTCCCTGGCCCCCATTCGGGCTGCCTTATCTTGCTATCTGCTCTTCTGCATCTATTTCCTGTCCCGTCGGGTGCTCTCCTCTCTCAGCTCACACCGCCAAACGCCTCCAGGGATGTTTGGAGGGCTCTTTTCCAGGCGCCACCGTTCACCAATCCCATCCAGAGAGTCTTTAAGGCACCTTTTCAAGCGTAGAGAACACCCAGGAAACCCCTTCGCTTTTCCGGAGGTTGCTGGGATCCCCCTTCTCACCCGCCCGGCGCCCGCAGCGCAGCAGAGCCCGCAGGTCTGGGGTCACTCGCGGCTCTCTCTGCAGCAGAGGCGAGGGAAACGGCGGTGGGTCCCTGACAGACGACGCCCCCAGCCCGGCTGAGTCTCGCGGGAACCTGTGACCCCGGCCCCGCCAGCCCCGGCTACCTTGTCATTATCCAGCCGCGTCTCCAGGATCTTATGCAGCTTGCGCGACAGCGGGTTGTTGGTCGTCGCCGAGGTCCCGCCTGCCCCATTGTTGAGGCCGTTCGCAGCCCCAGTCGCGGACACTGCAACCACCTCCCCACTGCCCTCTGCCATAGCGCAGCGCGTCCCGCCCCCTGCCACCTCAGCCAGGCAGGGATCGCGGCGGCAGCGCGAGTATTGCGCATGTGCAGATCGGCTGCGCATGCGCTTCGGCCCCGGAAGGCTCCACCGGGTAACCCTGCCTGCCTGGGCTCCCAGAAGCTCGACGGGTGGAGAAGACACCGGGGGCGGGACAAGACTCTCAAGTGGCAGGAGAAATTTTAAAGGATTAGAAATGACTTTGGAATTTTGAATCTGCGACCTTCTGAGCTAACTAGATGTCACTAGCTCAGTGAAGTATGTAAAATTCAACAAGACTTGGGCCTGGCATATACATTCAGTGTAAGTTAACTGAAAGTTTAAATTTGCCTTATCTGAATTCATTTTTTTGAAAAGTATTTATTGAAGGCATAGTATGTGCCAGGTGCTCTGGTGGGAACTAGAGAATCTACGTTATGTGTCTGAGACAAAGTTGTTCATAGATGTTATTAGGTTGTGATGAGTGCTCAGGGCAGGAAATACAGTGAAAGAGAATGGAGGAAAAGATCCACTTCACTCAGGGAGGCTTGGAAAGGAGTTGACACTTAAACTGAGATTTGAAAGAGAATCAGAATGTGAGGAGAAATCATTGCCAGGTAGAAGAAAGTCCTCAAAGCAAGATGAACTTGGCTCTAACACAAATGGACCAGAGCCCATGTAGCTGTAAAGTATTGGAGAAGAAAGTAACAAGATGAGAAAACTTCCCAGAAAACTTTGGAAAACAAACATCATTGGATTTTCTCTTTTCTTTTCTCAGTTTTTAAAATTTGGATAAAAATAAAATCACTGGGCTTATTTGTCGGAAACACTATTTGGCTCTTGTCATCAATTTTTCTTGTTTCATATATATCTATATACATAGTTATATTGTATATCAGACTTAAGGGAAAATTACCTATTATACAGGTCACATAAAGAAAGCACTGACAAAACCACTCATCTCTACTCTAATAAAGAAAAGGTTCAACCATCCAAAAGAAAAAAATATACAAAAAGAAAGAATAGGTATGAATTTAATTAAAAAAATACAGAGAACCTAGATGAAGAAAATTTTAAAGTGCTACTGAGAGAATATAAAACTTAAATCAATGAAAAAATATATCATTCTCTTCAACAGGAAGACTCAACATTGTAAGATTTATCTCTTTAACAGATAAATTTAAGTTCAGTGTAACCAAGATTAAAATATCAAAGGTGTACCTAAGTGTATATATCCACATTAATTTTGACTATACAAAATAATATAACACAGAGTTTGCCAAAATGTACAGTTAAAAGGAATGACAATGTTAACATGCCAAGTCATGAAATATCACATATTGTATGACTTCTTTATGTGAAATCACCCAAATAGGTAAATCCATAGATATAGGAAGTAGATTAGTGGTATCAGTTCATGGTACAGATTAAATTTTGGAGAGATGAAAATACCCTAAAGCTAAATTGTGGTGATGGTTGCACAACTCTGTAAATATACTAAAAACCACTGAACTGTACATTTTAAATGAATGAATCGTATGGCATGCAAATTTCATCTCAAAGCAGTTTTTTAGGCCAAGCGTGGTGGCTCACACCTGTATTCCCAGCAGTTTGGGAGGCTTAGGCAGGGGGATCACTTGAGCTCAGGAATTAAAGACTACCCTGGGCAACATAGTGAGACCCTGTCTCTTAAAAAAAAAATACAAAAAATAGTTGGATGTGGAAGTATGCCTATGGTCTCAGCTGCTTGGAAGGTTGATGTGGGAGTATCGCTTGAGCCCAAGAGTTCAAGCCTGCGGTGAATCATAATCGAGCCACTGCTCTCTACTCTAGCCTGGGTGACAGAGCATGGCCCTATCTTAAAACTGAAAAAACAAAACAAAACAAAACAGAAAAAAAAACTTTATTTTAGAAAGTGAACGAGAGGTAAATAGACAAAGTGTTTAAGTAAATAAAACTATTAGTTTATATTCGTTTTTAAAAACTTTATTGAGATAGAATTTACAGACCATAAACTTCACCTGTTTAAAGTATAAAATATGATAGCTTTTGGTTTATTTACAGAGTTAGCAAATATCACCATCATGTACTTTTAAGACATTTTCATTACTTTAAGAAGAAAACGGTACCCATCAGCAATCACTCCCCATTTTCCCCTCTCTACCATCTTAGGAAACCACAGATCTCTCTGTCTCTATAGGTATGCGTGTTCGGGACATTTCATATAAATAGAATTATACAACACGTAATCATTCATGTCTGACTTTTTCACTTAGCATAATTTTTCAAGGTTCATCTATTTTGTAGCTTGTATGAGTATTTCATTCCCTATTATTGCCAAATAATAATCCATTATATGAATCTCCTATATTTTATTCATTAATTTGTCAGATGGATATTTGGGTAGTTTCCAATTTTTGGCTTTTATGAATAATGCCTCTATGAATTTTCATGTGAGAATTTTTGTGTGGATAATTGTTTTCACTTTCCTTAGGAAGATACCTAGGAGTAGATTGCTCTTCTGGTTAACTCTGTGTTTAATGTTTTGAGGAACTGTCAAATCGTTTTCCACAGTGATTGCCCCATTTTTTGTTCCCACTAGCACTGTATGAGGGGCTCCAGTTTCTCTACATCCTGATTAACACTTGTTATGATCTGTCTTTTTTATCTTACCCTTCCTACTTACTCAGTGTGATGTGATCTCTCCTTGAGATTTGACTTTCCACTTCCTAGTGACGAATGATGTTGCGTTGTAAGCATTATTTACATATTCTGTATACTAGCCTTATTATTTATTGGAAAATATTTTTTCTACTTTTGTTTGTCTTTTCACTTTCTCAATGGCATCCTTTGAAAAACAATTGATCTCGATTTGATGAGGGCCAATGTATCAATTTCCTTTTTATTATTTGTGATTTGGAGCCTTATTCAAGAAATTATTAGCCAACCTAGATCACAAAAATGTATTCCTGTGTTTTCTTCTATTACATTGGCACAAAGATAATTGTGGTTTTTGCTATTATTTTCAATGGCAAAAACCGTGATAACTTTTGCACCGACCTAATAAAATTGTATAGTTTTAGCACTTATATTAAAGTGTATCTTGTACCTTGAGCTAAGTTTTGTGCATGGATATTAGGTAGGGACCCAATTTTATTGTTTTAAATATGGATATTCAGTTGTCTCCCGCACCATTTGCTGAAAAGACTATTCTTTCTCCCATCTGAGCTTTTCTATACATTGAGAAAAACCAGATGATAAAATCCAGTTTCCATTCATGATTAAAAAAACAAGCAAACTCTTAGCAATTTGAATAGAAGGGGACTTCCTTAATTGGATTGTGAGTATGTACAAAACAAAACAACAACCAAAAAACCCCATGACAAACATCACACCTCAGGAAATATTTAAAACTTTCTCCTTGACATCAAGAATAAAACAAAAACTATCCACTATCATTACTATTCAGTATTTCACTAGAGGCTCAAACCAGAATAATAAATTAAGAAAAAAAACATAAAGATTAGAGAGAATAAAGAAAAATTCACACTTTTTGTAGGTGGTGCAATTGTGACCCTAGATAATCCAGAAGGATCTATAGAAAAAAATGTTAAAATTAAAATAATAACCTTTTTCACACACATTTTTTTCAAAACTCCAGAAAGCACAGGACCTTGGAATTCAACTAGCTTGCGAAAGAGGTTGTGTGACGCTTTAGTGCCTCATTGTAAAAATATGTTTTTACATTGGTCACGACTTGCTTCATCAGTTATTATTGAAGAGCCTGTAAAGGTGATTAAAAATCTCACATTAAAAGGATATGGAGCCAGGTGTGGTGGCACATGCCTGTAATCCCAGCTCCTCAGGAGGCTGAGGCAGGAGGATTGCTTGTTCCTGGCAGGCAGAGGTTGCAGTGAGCCGAGATTGTGCCACTGCACTCCAACCTGGGTGAGAAAGCAAGACTCTATGTTTAAACAAAAGTAAAAAGAAAAAGAAATGGTTGAAAGGAGGGCCTTTCCAAACTCCTACTCCTCTCCTTTAGATCAAGCTTTCCAACCTGAGTCACATAGCCTGCATGGACATGGCCTAGAACAGCTTTGAATGCCGCCCAACACAAATTTGTAAACTTGCTTGAGAAGTTGTGTACTTTTTGCAATTTTTTAAAGATCATCAGCTATCATTAGTGTTAGTTTATTTTGTATGTGGTCCAGGGAAGCCAAAATATTGGACACCATTGTTTTAGATGGTTATTTAAGCTTTCTTGCCCTTTGGCTTCTGAAATAAGAGGAACTCACTTTGTATTGGCTAATGCGGCTTCATCAAAATATAATACGGCATTTATTAAAACTATGTCTAATGAGTCATAGAATGTTCAGCCTTCTACATTTTTCACTGTGTTGGTAATAGTAGCTCCCATTATTTAGCAACAATGTTTATTGAAAATTAGGACCTGTGCTAGAATTTATTGTACACTATTTTTATCTTCACAGCTACCTTACAACATAAGAATCATTATCACATTATCATGTAATTAGTACTCTTATTGATGAGTAAACCAAGACTAAAGAAACCTTTCCAAGGTTATATGGCTAGTTCAGATGACATAGCTAGATGCTACCTAAGTTGGCATTTAGTTAAAGGGTCCGGCCCGGTGCGGTGGCTAACACCTGTTATGCTAGCAGTTTGGGAGGCCGAGGTGGGCAGATCGCTTGAGGTCAGGAGTTCGAGACCAGACTGGCCAACTCTGTGAAACCCTGTCTCTATTAAAAGCACAAAAATTAACTGGGAATGGTGGTGCACACCTGTAATCCCAGCACTTTGGGAGGCTGAGGCGGGTGGATCACGAGGTCAACAGATCGAAACTATCCCGGTCAACATGGTGAAACCCCGTCTCTACTAAAAATACAAAAAAATTAGCTGGGCATGGTGGCGCGTGCCTGTAATCCCGGCTACTTGGGAGGCTGAGGCAGGAGAATTGCCTGAACCCAGGAGGCGGAGATTGCAGTGAGCCGAGATCGCGCCATTGCACTCCAACCTGGGTAATGAGCGAAACTCCATCTCAAAAAAAATAAAAATAAAAATAAAAACCGTGATTGGTTTGTGAAACACGTATCCAGGGGAGATCTTTTATTAAAAAAAAGAAGAAAAGAAAAAAAGTAATAAAATGAAATAAAATAAAAACTGTGATGGTAGTTATCAAATCAACGAATGTTTTATTATGGTATACACAGACCTTCATCATCAAATTTTATGTTATCACTCGGGCCTTATTTCTAGGCACTTGCTTCATAACTGCAACAATCTGGCCATACTCTGTCTACTAGGCTACAAATGCATTACGAACTTTCGTCTCCTTACATTGGTTCTTACAACCCTCTTGTGTTAGTCCATTTGGGCCACTATAACAAAATACGTAAACTGGAGAGCTGTTAAACAACAGAAATTTATTTTCCACAGTTGTGGAGGCTGGGAAGTCCAAGATCAAGGCACTGGCATATTTAGAGTCAGGTGAGAGCCCACTTCCTGGTTCCTAAATGGCTCCTTCTCACTGTAATTTCACAGGTGGAAGAAAGTGGCTAGTGAGTTCTTTGAGGTCTCCTTTTCAAGGAGTCTTATGACTAATCCCAGTCAGGAGAGCTGCACCCTCATGGCCTAATCACCTCCCAAAGGCCATGCCTCCTAATGCTAACTTGGGAATTAGGATTTCAACTTATGAATTTTGAAGGAACACAAACACTCAGATTATAGCACCACTCTTTCAGGAAAGCCTTCTCTTGTGAAAATGGCAATATTCTATTTGTCCTTCAGGCCCCACTCAAACAACTCTTTTTACCTTCATGGAGCCCCCCTACCTCTCCAATGAGAAGAATTCACTGGTCCCATATTATATCCTTGTTTTTAACATTTATTTTTGCAATTGTTGCTCCGCCACTAGATTCTAAGTACCTGGATGATGAGGACCATGTCACTCATCTTTGTCTTCCCAGTTTCCAGCACAGCATCAGGCACAATATACGTGCTTTAGAAAGCTAAAGGCTTACTCAGTGAAAAGGATTGAAATAAAGTTTTATGGCTTTATAAGCTAGGGTTCTTAATTGCAATTGTTAGGAGCAGACTGAGGATGATTTAAATAGAAATTTATTTATTGAAAGAATAGTGGATAGGTCTTAGATCAACGAGAAAGAGGAAGAACCAGGATTGTAAGAGAGGCAGAAACATAAGGAGGCTAGGCACACATAGCCATCATCAAAATCACGGCATGCAGTCACTCATCATGGACACATTGTGAGCTGGACAGATTGCTCCACCCACAATGTAATGTCTGCAAAATGCTATAACAATGCCTGGTTATGAAATAAGATGTATAGAAGTTGCGTTATCTAATTTGGAAAATAACACACAGCTGCCAGGTTTATCTAAGCTATGTCACACCACCATCAGTGAAACTATATAATCAACCTTCTTTTCATTTCAAGCCTCATACAATAATTCCTCATTCTCAGACAAACCATATATATTTAAACATATTGCCCATTCTGTTTCAGCCTCAACTTTCATCTGGCACACATATGTCCATGCATATACATAAAAACATAGTCTAGTATTAAGGTATAAATATTCATGTACTTTTTAAAGTTCTGGTTGTGTCCTCTTTCCTGTATAGATTCATTCATTCATTCTCTGAAAGAAAAATTCTAATTGTGTTCACTTGTCTATTCTTGTAGTCCCAGTCTGTAGGGTTGCCTTGCTTATTCAATACATACCACATTTAACCCCTCAATAGCAAGGTCTCCAATTTAAATATCACAGTTAGTAATTTCATTATTCATTATATGCCTGGCCCTGTATTTGTGATATCCTCTTATTCCAGTTTGGAAACACAAAGGTAAGTTACTGGATGGTGAGAGTGAAAAATAGCATAGAAACTAGAGGTTGCTTAAAAATATGCAAAGATCCATGATGAAGAGGAGGTGGGACATAGAGCACAGAAATGCCAAGTCATCCATCAGGCCAGCCTTTGTGCAGCACCACTGTTAGCTCCTGATGAGCCTCAGCCCTGGAAGCATATGGCCAGTCAATAATCAGAACTGGCCTTTAAGAGTATTCTAAACTCTGCCCCCAGTAGACGCCTAAGGAACCTCACCTGGTATGTGAAGGGGAGTTTGCATGCCTATCAACGAATCAAATCAAAGAGTCTAAATTAATTCTCCACTTTATCTAATCAATACCTTTATCTTACGCTTATCTACCATGTCTGCCCAATTCTCTTCACCTATTTAGTTTTCTCCAATGTAGTGAAAAGGAAAATTAACTCACCCAGATATCAGCAAAACACAGCATAGCTCTTAAAAAGTGTTGATTAAAGACAGACTCTCTGTTACCCAGGCTGGATGGAGTGCAGTAGCCGGCTGACTGCAACCTCTGCCTCCCAGGTGCAAGAGATTCTCCTGCCTAAGCTCCAGAGTAGCTGGGATTACAGGCACAAGCCACCACGTCAGGCTAATTTTTGTATTTCTGGTAGAGACGAGGCTTTACCATGTTGGTCAATCTGGTCTCGAACTCTTGACCTCAAGTGATCCTCCTGCCTCGGCCTCCAAAATGCTGGGATTACAGGCCTGAGCTGCTGCCCCCCCATCTGACTTTTTAATCTCTGGTACAGAGCCACTGAATCTCATAAGAGTGCAAGAGGAGGAAGTTCTGTATTATAAAGGAGAAGGAGGAGGAGGGGGAAGAAAAAAGGAAAAAAGAAAATAGTTTAAAAAGAAAAGAAAACGTTCCATATGTAATTTTTTACTGCTGACCGATTTTGAAAGTCTCTAATGTTGTTATTTTTATTTATTTATTTATTTTTTGAGGCGGAGTTTAGCTCTTGTTACCCAGGCTGGAGTGCAATGGTGCGATCTCGGCTCACCGCAACCTCCACCTCTGGGGTTCAGGCAATTCTTCTGCCTAAGCCTCCCGAGTAGCTGGGATTACAGATGTGCGCCACCATGCCCAGCTAATTTTTTGTATTTTTAGTAGAGACGGGGTTTCACCATGTTGACCAGGATGGTCTCGATCTTTTGACCTCGTGATCCACCCACCTCAGCCTCCCAAAGTGCTGGGATTACACAGTGAGCCACAGCACCCGGCCTCTAATTAATGTTTTTAAAGTGTGATTCCCTAGATGATAAGCTTGAGCATCACCTGAAGACCTGCTCAAAATGCAAATTAGCAGGCCCCACCCTAAACCTAGTTGATCCAAAACTCTGAGATTGATTGGGTGGGGCCCAGCAGTCTGTATCTTAACAAGTCCTCCAGATAACACACAGTAGAGTTTGCATTCTGCTGTGATATAGTGTATGTGGGTTTTTCAGTAAAGGAGGATCTAAATATGACAGACTCCTAAAAGAAGCTTTATCTCTACAATAACTTTGTTTACTCTCTCTCTCTCTCCCTGATTCTTACAAACCTACACAGATCACACATTTATAAAAATAAACGAAGGATAAAAAGTAGAATTTGCATTCTGATAATTGCATACATACCTCATCTATTTTCCTAGTTAATACCAACATAACTTGAAGTTTAAGAATGGGTGTTATTCATCTGTATACCCCACAGCAACAATTAGTATGACGCTTCATCCATTTAATAAATACTTGTTAATAGAAAAATAAAATTGTTCCTTTATGGGAACAAGGTTTTGTGTTTGGAATGGTCAGAATATCCAGTTAGAGGTGGGAAATTTTAAATTACTGATTAAAATTTGTGTAACATTTCCATCTAGCAATTAAAAACACAATGTGTGTGTTAATATCTTAAACACAGTGGAAGTTAATGACTGCAATCAAGAAAAACAATTCAAATTATTCTGCTAATTTCCAGTCGATAGCATCATTCTCCCACACTAAGGAAAATCATATTCTTAGGTCAGTCCCAGGTTCTTAAAACATAATGAGTAAATCATGGTTAATGATGATAATATTGACATTAGGGCTATAGGCCTTTAGGTAAGAAATCCTTGGAAATTTTTATATCATTCCTGGCAACTTAAAACATATTTGTGCTGATCAGCAAATTGGCAAATATTTGCTAATAACCAACCGACTAGAAAAAGTACATGTTATTACTTAAATATGATAAAATTTGAAAATGATAAGACCATAAAAATCAAACACAGTTAAAAGCAATTTATTTCATAAACACAGATTTATGGCTCAGTTAATCAATATTTGAATTAAATATGTGTTGCTCAGTTGTTAAGCCATTTCTCTACAAACTGCAAATTAATATTAATGAGAAATTCAATGGCATTCAGCAGCAACATTCTGTGCTAAAGTAATCATTGATTTTAATTTTAAATATTAATGAAATGTGATTTTTTTTCGTGTCAGCTTTAGGCAATAATTTCAAAGAAACAGCAAGATTGGAGTCAGATGAGACCCTATCACAGGCAATTTGAGAGCAAAGCTGTCGATAGTGACTGGTTAGCAAAATTTGAATCACTCTCCAGGAATTAGCAGATGGTTGTGAATAATTACTTCCTCTATGATGAACAACTGACCCCAGGGTTATTTGATTTGGAGTTTGTGACCAGTATGTCTAAAGGGCTGCCTGGTGGCAGAGATGGAGCGATTCATTCTGAACAAGTAATTCAATCATAAGTCCAAGGAACATAGCCGTGAAAACCAGCTGGCGCTTTGTACCAGGGGACAGAAGAGCTGAGAGAAAAGCCTGGGAAGCAGTGACAACAGGTGAGCCCCCTCCACCAACTTTGGTGATATCCCAGAATCTTGGTGGGAAAGGCCTGATAACAATTGAACAGTGTATTATTGAGCCCAGTCCTCCTCTTTACATCTGGTAGAGTGAAAACAGGATATTTTAATCATCCTGAAGTAGAGAAAAGTTTTCACCTTTCTGAAGGGACGGGGAACAGTTCTTTAATCAAGATGAGAGGATTCCAAAGTCTAATTTACATGTCTCAGAAACCTGGAGAACAAAAAGTAGCCAGATCTTGTCATCCTGGCAGGGTCCCTAAATCAGATCCCATCTCTCTCTGGGACTTCTGACCTAGAAAGCATATCAGGTGAGTGACAATATACAAGGAGAAATGCTGTTTTTCTCTTGCATGAGTCCAGCCTGGCTCCTTGGAGTGTTGTGTCTAAAACCTATTCTCTGTTTTTTAGGGTAAAGGATAAGCATCATTATCGCTGTTATTAGAAATGAAAAGCTTATGAGTCACCTGCCTCTGACAGGAATTGACATCAAAATAAAAATTACTTATAAAGTATGTGTCTACATATTTGCCATGTCTGACATAAATTTATGATAATGAGTTTTTAAACTGAAATTTTCTTTCAAAGTCTTTGAATTAATGTAACTCATTTCTATTTAACTTTAGGAAGCAAAGTTTTTTTGTAGTCTCTTATGATGTTAATATCACCTTTTTCTTAAAAAAATGAAAATGACATTTTTTGATGTAGTATAATTTCACTTGTTCTATGACCTTTATTTCTGAAGAAATATATATCAATTTATAGGGTAACTCTCTTAAAAATAAAAAGCAAATTTAACTATTTGTTGAAATTACAATATCCTTCAAAAGGTAAGAAAGAAATTAAGCATAATGAAAGAATAGTTAATTGGCAGTAACTTTTTTATAAGCAATTACATTAATAATTTTATAATGAGGTTTCCCTGTCAGAAAGGAGCATAAATATAGACATTGCACAGAAAAATAAATACATATAATTGAGCCTAATATTTCCATTTGTTCCCAATGGGGTGCAAACAATATACCCTGACAATCAAAGTATTAATTTTAATTCAAAGAATTAAAATATTTCCCAAAATGCCTCAGATATTTGATTTGTCATTAGAAATAAAACTACTCTCTACTATTTTAAAATGCTGTGCTTGCAATATCTATGTATATGTTTAAAACATTTTTGAATGTTCATACACTATATGGAACTTTGGTTATTCAGTGACTGTAAGAGCTACATTAAATGCATTTTTGGAATAGAACAGCGTATAAATATTAGCAAGTTTGGGAATATTAATATAAGCATATTTTATACATTTATATATAAATGCTTGTTTATATACATAAATGCTATAAACCAGCATTGTTTATGTTGTGATATATGAATGATTACATAAACATGAAGAAAAAAACAGACTGTTGAAGGAATAAAAGAGATCATGTAGGAGAAGGGGAGATTCACAGAATAAAAGGCTTCACTAAACCGTGTCTCTACTCAAAATACAAAAAAATTAACTGGGCACAGTGGCGCACGCATGTAGTCCCAGCTACTCAGGAGGCTGAGGCAGGAGAATTGCTTGAACCCAGGAGGTGGAGAGTGCAGTGAGCTGAGATCGTGCCACTGCACTACAGTAGCATTTTGCAGTTTTCCTTGTAGAGATCTGTCACCTCCTTGATTAGCTGTATTCCTAAGTATTTTATTTTTTGCAGCTGTTGCAAAAGGGGTTGAGTTCTTGATTTGATTCTCAGCGTGGTCATTGTTGGTATGTAGCAGTGCTACTGATGTGTGGACATTGATTTTGCATTTGAAACATTGCTAAATTCATTTATCAGATCTAGGACCTTTTTGGAAGAGTCTTTAGGGTTTTCTAGATGCACGATAATATTACCTGTGAAGAGCAACAGTTTCACTTCCTCCTTACCAATTTAGATGCTCTGATTTATTTGTCTTGTCTGATTGCTCTGGGTGGGACTTCCAGTACAGTGTTGAATAGCACCGGTGAAAGTGGGCTTCCTTGTCTTTTTCCAATTCTCAGAAGGAATGCTTTCAGCTTTTCCCCAATTTAGTATAATGTTGGCTGTGGGTTTGTCATAGATTGCTTTTATTACCTTGAGGTATGCCCTTTCTATGCTGATCACAAAGTGATGCTGGATTTTATCCAGTACTTTTTGTGCATTTATTGAGATGATCATATGATTTTTGTTTTTAATTCTGTTTATGTGACATTGCATTTGTTGTCTTCCATGTGTTAAACCATCTCTGCATCCCTGGAATGAAACCCACCTGATCATGGCATATTATCTTTTTCATATGCTAGTGAACTCAGTTAACTAGTATTTTGTTGAGAAGTTTTGCATCTATGTTCATCAGGGATATTGGTCTGTAGTTTTCTTTTTGGGTAAGTCCCTTTCTGTTCTTGTTATTAGGGTGATACTGGCTTCATAGAATGATATAGAAAGGATTCCCTCTTTATCTTTTGGAATAATTTCAGTAAGGTTGGTACTAATTCTTTGAATGCCTGATAGAATTCAGCTGTGAATCCATCTCATCCTGAAAATTTTTTTTGTCCACAATTTTTAAATTACTGTTTCAGTCTTGCTACTTGTTATTGGTCTGTTCAGACTTTCTATTTCTTCCTGATTTAATCAAGGAGGGTTGTGTATGTCCAGGAATTTATGCATCTTCTTTAGATTTTCTAGTTTGTGTGCATAAAGGTGTTCATAGCAGCCTTGAATGATCTTCTGTTATTTCTGGGGGATCAGTTGTTTTATCTCCTGTTTTATTCCTAATTGACCCTACTTGGATCTTGTCTCTTCACTTCTTGGTTAATCTTACTAACAGTCCATCTTTTTTTAAAATCTTTTCAAAGAACCAGATTTATTTTATTTATTTAATTAATTTATTTATTTTTGCTGTTTCAATTTCATTTAGTTCTGCTCTGATCTTTGTTATTTGTTTTGCTTCTGCTTGGTTTGGGTTTGGTTTGTTCTTGTTTCTTCAGTTCCCTGAGGTGTGGCCTTAGAGTGTCTATTTGTGTTCTCTCAGACTTTTTGATGTAGGCATTTAATGCTATGACCTTTCCTTTGGGCACCACTTTTGCTGTATCCCAGAGGTTTTGATAAGTTGTATCACTGTTATCATTCAATTTAAATCATTTTTTAATTTCAATCTTGATTTCATTGTTGACCTAAAGATCATTCAGGAGCAGATTATTTAATTTCCATGTATTTGTATGGTTTTGAGTGTTTCTTTAATTTCCAGTTTTTTTCTACTGAGGTTTGAGAGTGTAGTTGATATAATTTTGATTTTTAAAAAAAATTATTAAAACTTGTTTTGTGGCCTATCATATTGTCTGTCTTGGAGAATATTCCATGTGCTGATGAAAAGAATGTATATTCTGCAGTTGCTGCGTAGAATGTTCTGTATATATCTGTTTAGTCCATGTTCTAGGGTGTAGCTTAAGGCCACTGTTTCTTTGTTGACTTTCTGTCGTGATGACCTGTCTAGTGCTGTCAGTGGAGTACTGAAATCCCTCACGATTATTGTGTTACTGCCTGTCTTGTTTCTTAGATCTAGTAATAATTGTTTTATAAATTTTGGAGCTCCAGTGTTAGGTGCACATATATTTAGGATTGTGATATTTTTCTTTTGGACTGATGTTTTTATCACTATATAATGTCTCTCTTTGTCTATTTTAATGTTGTTGCTTTAAGATCTGTTTTGTCTGATGTAAGAGTAGCTACTCCTGCTCTCTTTGGTTTCCATTTGGTTTTGTTTTCCATTTGGATGAAATACTTTTTCTACCCCTTTACCTTAAGTTTATGTGAGTCCTTGTGCATTAGGTGAGTCTCTTGAAGACAACAGATACAACAGATACAAATGGTGAGTTTTTATATATTCTGCCATTCTTCATCTTTAAGTAGAACATTTAAGCCATTTACATTCAATGTTGGTATTAAGATGTGCGGTACTTTTTTATTCATTGTGCTAGTTTTTTTTTTATTATTATTGTGTTGTTGTTTTATAGGCCTTGTGAGACTTATGCTTTAAAAAGGTTCTGTTTTGGAGTAGTTTGAGGTTGTTTCAAGATGTAGAACTCCCTTTAGCATTTCTTGTAGTGCTGGCTTGGTAGTGGCGAATTCTCTCAGCATTTGTCTGAAAAAGACTTTGTCTCTCCTTCATTTATGAACCGTAGTTTTGCTGGATACAAAATTTATGATTGGCAATTATTTTGTCTGAGGAGGCTAAAAATAGGACCCCAATCCTTTCTGGCTTGTAGGGTTTCTCCAGAGAAATCTGCTGTTAATATTACAGGTTTTCCTTTACAGGTTACCTGATGCTTTTCCTCATAGCTCTTAAGATTCTTTGCTTTGTCTTGACTTCAGATAACCTGATATCTATGAGCCTAAGTGATGATCTTTTTGCAATATATTTCCTAGGTGTTCTTTGCACTTCTTATATTTGGATGTCTAGCTGTCTAGCAAGGCCAGGGAAGTTTTCCCCAATTATTCCCTCAAATAAATTTTCCATACTTTTAAATTCTTCTTTAGGGATACCAATTATTCTTAGGTTTGGCTGCTTAAAATAATCCCAGATTTCTTGGAGGCTTTATATATTTCTTAAAATTATTTTTCCTTTGTCTTTGTCTGATTGGGTTGATTTGAAAGCCTTATCTTTGAGCTCCGAAGCTTTTTCTTCTACTTGTTCTAGTCTAGTGTTGACACTTTCCAGTGCATTGTGTATTTCTCTAAGTGCATCTTTTAGGTCCAGACGTTAATGATTGTTCTTTCTTTATGATATTTATTTCTCTGGATAATTTGTCATCCATATCCTGTATTTTTGAAAAACTTTTCTTCAAGTTGTTTTTCACCTTTCTCTGGTGTCTCCTTGAGTAGCTTAATAATCAGCCTCCTGAATTATTTATCTGGCAATTAAGAAATTTCTTCTTGGTTTGGATTCACACTGGGAAACCAGCGTCGTCCTCTGGGGGTGTTAAAGAACCTTGTCTTATCATATTACCAGAATTACTTGGAAGGACTCAGAAAAGTAATTCTGTGAGAAAATCTGGAACTCAAGCACCTCTGTTCAGATTCTTTCATCCAGCAGGGCCATCCCTTGATGTGGTGCACTACCCCTTCTCCTAGGGATGGGGTTTCCTGAGAGCCAGACTGCAGTGATTGTTATTGCTCTTCTGGATCTAGCCACCCAATGGGCTCCAGGCAGGTCCTGGAGAATGTCTGCAAAAAGTCCTGTGACATAATCCATTTTCAGATCTCCCAGCTATGGACAGCAGCACCTGCTCTGGTGGAAGTGACAGCTGAGTGACGGTCTGAGGGTCCTCGGCTGTAGACATGTTTAATGTGCTGGCTTTCTTGAATGCTGGTTACGCTAGCAGGGAAGTTGTCATGTGGAGAGACTCAGGACCTCTGGTTATCCAGGATGTTGGAGGCAGTGGGATTAGTTATTGTCTCTCCTTTCTTGGAGCAAGGTTATTCTGTGGTGAGTTGCTGTGATGTACTGAGTTAGCTGGTCTCCAGCCAGGAGGCGACGCTTGAAAGAGCACCAGCCACGAGAGAAGGGGGATGTAAGCTTGCTCTAAGTTGGCCAGGATAAATATTTGTTTTTTTCAGGCAATGGGCAGGGCCATAAAGATCCCAAGGGTTTATGTCTCTTGTAATTACCTATCAGGGTAGGTAGAGAAATACTGTCAAGCTGGGGCAAGGTTAGGTGGGTCTGAGCTCAGACTATCCTTGGGTGGGGCTTGCTGTGGACACTGTGGGGGATGTGGGGGGTGATTCTCAGGCCAATGGGGTTATGTTCCAGAGGGCATTATGGCTGCCTTTGTCACCAGGGAAGAGGAGGAAAGCTGGTAGCAATAGGCCTCACCCAGCTGCCACACAGTTGATGATGTGGTCTCACTTTGGCTGTGGCCGGCAAACAGCTCTGAGTTTACCTCCAGGAAACCTGAGTGCGGGACTCAGACCTTGACCCAGGCTATGAGCTTCCCTGCTGAAAAAGCAAGCATGGCTTTCAGGCCTTGCCCCTCACCCCTCCCTATCTCCCCACACCGTCAGCCCTGTCGCCTGCTCTTCTTTCTGCATCAGTTCCCATTTGCCTCCCAGATTCTCCTCAAGAGTTTGTGCACAGTTGAAAATTATTACAAAGTTCAGTTTGTAATAAAAAGTTTATTTCACCTCGGACCCCTCCGAAATTCTGCTGTCTCCTTCCCTGAGGGCCCCTGTGAGGTATAGTCAGGGATGTCTTCCCTGGGCTGGAGTTGGAGACTGGGAGTGCCTACAAGGCTCTTTCCACTACTGCTTCTGATGTTATATTCATGCTAAATCTGTTTTGGCTCTAGGTAAGGTTAAATCCTTCTCCCACAAACTGGAATTTCAGGTTCCCCAGTGGGGACATGTGTTTGGAGGCAGGTTTGCCCCTCCTCTCACATTTTGGGAACTCAGTTTTTCACCTGTCTCAGGAATTTGCAGTGGCCTGCCACTTCTTTCAAAGGATCTGTGAATGGTTTGGTTTTCCGGGTACTTTCCTGTGGTGGTTCTTGGAGCAAAAGTCCGTGCTGTGAGTATCCACATGCTCTGTCTGTCCAAACAGAAGGTGCGCATTAGCCCTGTCTCCAATCTGCCGTCTTCCTCCTCCCTCTTCTTTATTAGAATGTAATGATAGAAACTTGAAGACGATGCCATGAGTCCTGTGGGCGGGTTCTGGCTTTTCGTTTAACTCCTTGTATGACTTTTAGCAGGACAAAACTTCTCTGAGTTTGTTTTTTCATCTCTAGATGGAAATAATCCCATCAGGCCTGCCTCACAGGGCTGTTGTGGAAGTTTACATGGGAAAAATTATCTGAAAACACATTCTAATCTGTGCCATGTCCTTCAAATGTGAAGTGTAGTTGGGCATATTCGCTCATGCCTGTGATCCCAGCACTTTGGGAGGACGAGGAAGAATTGCTTGAGGCCAGAAGTTTGAGACCTGGGCAACATAGCGAGGCCCAGTCTCTGTTTAAAAAATGTGAGGTGTTATCCACAAGAATGTCCAGCACAGAGAAGGACGTAGAGCAAGTTCTTCATATTTTTTTAATTATATCTTGGACGTGGCTCTATGGCTTAGTTGGTTAAAGCATCTGTCTCATAAATTATATCTTGGACTACTCAGAAATATACAGAAAATTTGCAAAGACACTGTGAAGAGCTCCCATGTACCCTTCACTCAGTTTCAGTTTCCCCTGGTGTTATCATTATACTAACATACAATGGTAAATTTGTCCAAACTAAAAAGACCAACATTGAAACCGTACTATTAACTAAACCCCAGACTTCCACCAAACTGATATCCCAGTGTTTCTATTGCCAGGATCCCATGCAGAATACTGCGGTGCATTTAACCCTCAGGTCTCTGTAGTCTCCTGTGCTCTACAACAATTTCTCAGTCATTCCTTGATTTTCATGATTTTAACAGTTTTGAGAAGTTCTGGTCAGGGGTTTTGTAGGACAGCCCCCAGTCTGGGTTGGTCTGTTGGGTTATGGGATTTTGGAAGGAAAACCATGGTGCTGAAGCGCCCCCTTTTTTATATGATATCAGGGATACTTGGTGTCCATATGACATTACTGGTGATGCTCACCTGAGTGACCTGGTTAAGGGGGCATCTGCCAGGCTTCTCCACTGAACAGGTACTATTTTTCCCTTTCCATATTCTAGTCTTTGCAAGTGAGTCCCTTAGTCCAGTCCATCTTCAAGGGTTAGGGGGATAAATTCCACCTCTTTGGTGCAGTGGGAGAGGGGGAAATACATACATATATTATTTGGAATTCTTCTGTAAGGAAACAGTATCTTTTTTTTTATTTTTTTGAGATGGAGTTTCAGTCTTGTTGCCCAGGCTGGAGTGCAACGGCACAATCGTGACTCTCCGAAACCTCTACCTCCTGGGTTCAGGTGATTCTCCTGCCTCAGCCTCCTGAGTAGCTGGGATTACAGCTGCCCACCACCATACCCAGCTAAGTTTTGTATTTTTAGTAGAGATGGGATTTCACCATGTTGGTCAGTCTGGTCTCAAGTTCCAGACCTCAGATGATTCACCCACCTCAGCCTCCCAAAGTGCTGGGATTACAGGCATGAGCCATTGCACCCAGCCAGGAAATAGTATCTTCTAAACCTTTGAATAATAGAAACAATATTGATTGATATGAGGTTCAATTTGTAGTCTCTACTTGCTTAACTTCTGGTAAGAAAGCTAAGACTAGTCTTTGAGCCAATAGGCAGAGCACAGGTGAGAGAATGAAGAGTCACTAAAGACCTAGAATACCCACAAACTAGAGAATAAGCGTCTTTATGCCTGAGAGTTGACTGTCATTCCAGCTACCTCAGTGCCAAAGAGCAGAGCTTCCTGATATGGGAAACCATACTCCTGGGAGATCAGCAGATGTCGCTATTGAGTAACGGCTGTAGTTTCTCTCTCACTGGGTCTTTGCCTAAATACTAAGTTCTTGCTGTAGACTGAAGAAGCAACATTCTAAAGCTGTCATTTAAATTCTTCCCTGGAAGATATTTTAAAATTAAATAAGAGAAGTAATATGTATTCAGTTTCTGCAAACTGATCAAGGTAAAACAGTGTGGGAGATTTTTACATCAATTCTAAAGACTGAAATAGACTATTTTAGTGGAAACCTGGGTAAATATTCCATTTAATTTACTGTTTTGTCAGGAGGCTTTCTTAAACATTTGATACTCAGATGTGTCTCTAATCTTGCAATGATAAATATGGACAATAATATGAAGAATTAGAAGGTCGTGGATATTTTTGCAGACTAGTGTGTTTTGTATTTTATCCACAAAACTCATTTTTAAAAGTAATTGTTAGCTAGAGTTGATATAAATCAGTTAGCACTATTGATTGCATGTATAAGTTAATGTTATTTAAGAAGGATTTTGAGATTGTACTAATGAACCCAAAGCACTTCCACATCTTAAAGTTACTTAGTAGGACCATCTGGGCCTCAAATTGTGAGTCTGGTATTTTTGTCTCTGCTAAGGTGGCTACTAAACTGGATTGTCAAAATAAACTCAGAAATAGGGAGAGAGAAAGAAAACAAAGTTAGAGTTGGACTTAACTGGAGCAAGAAAAATCTCACTTTTGGAGGCTTCGCGCTCAGATTTCTTGAGCTCGGAGTGAATGTGTATTCCTACCACTTCTGCACTGTTTGATTTTCATTAAAATGTATCAAAGTATCAAAGATCATGTTCATTGGAAAATCTTTATTGGCCACCGTTTTGTTCAATATAGTAAGCTGATCAACACATCAAAATTAGGGTTCAGTCTGATATTTTTGTTTATATGAAAAACTTGGAGGCCGGCCGCGGTGGCTCACGCCTATAATCGCAGCACTTTGGGAGGCCAAGGCGGGTGGATCACGAGGTCAAGATATCGAGACCATCCTGGTCAACAAGGTGAAACCCCATCTCTACTAAAAATACAAAAATTAGCTGGGCATGGTGGTGCACGCCTGTAGTCCCAGCTACTCAGGAGGCTGAGGCAGGAGAATTGCCTGAACCCAGGAGGCGGAGATTGTGATGAGCCGAGATCACGCCATTGCACTCCAGCCTGGATAACAAGAGCAAAACTCCG
>CAUYOR010109524.1:0-12914 GCA_963573925.1 Callimico goeldii | reverse complement strand
TAAAAAAATAAAAAAATTAGCTTGAGACCATCCTGGTCAACATGGTGAAACCCCGTCTCTACTAAAAATACAAAAAATTAGCTGGGCATGGTGGTGCGTGCCTGTAATCCCAGCTACTCGGGAGGCTGAGGCAGGAGAATTGCCTGAACCCAGGAGGGGGAGGTTGCGGTGAGCCGAGATCGCGCCATTGCACTCCAGCCTGGGTAACAAGAGCGAAAACTCCGTCTCGGAAAAAAAAAAAAAAATTAGCTGGGCGTGGTGGCAGGCACCTGTAATCCCAGCTACTTGGGAAGTTGAGGCAGGAGGATCACTTGAACCCAGGAGGTAGAGGTTGCAGTGAGCCAGGATCACACCACTGCACTCCAGGCTGGGCAACACAGAGAGACTCCATCTAAAAAAAATTAAAAAGGTGAATGAAACCTGGCAAAGAAGTGACCTGCTCCAGGTCACAGAGCTGATGAGTGGTGCGTCCTAGAGGTCGTGGTCTGGCGTGTCCCACTCTTAGACCTCTGTTGTGTGAGGCCTGCCCTCCTGCTCATTGCCTATTCTCTCCATCGTGGGAGTTCCCTGAGGAAACCTCCCAGTGGCCTCACACAGGCTTAAGAGAAGCCTCTTTCCTTAGTCCCTGCCCCCACGCCCTCACCCTGGGCAGCCCCGCCCAGGTTCCCTGCCCTTTTCCCCACAAAACTAACTCTCTTTGGATATGGAGGGTCAGTGTGCTGTGCTGACCAACCCCAGAACCTTGATGGTTTTTCTTTTTCTTTCTTTTTTTTTTTTTGAGATAGTCTTACTCTGTCACCCAGACTGGAGTGCAGTGGAGTGATCTCAGCTCACTGCAATCTCCATCTCCCCGGGTCAAGCAATTCTCCTGCCTCAGCCTCCTGAGTAGCTGAGACTACAGGCCTGTGCCACCAAGCCCAGCTAATTTCTGTATTTTTAGTAGAGACGGGTTTTACCATGTTGACCAGGGGCACGGTAGCTCACCCCTGTAATCCCAGCAGTTTGGGAGGCTGAGGCGGGTGGATCACGAGGTCAAGAGATCGAGACCACCTTCCTGGCTTAAAACAAACATGTATTTTCTCTGGGACCACAGTACAGGTCTCCTAACTCCAGGCCCAATGTGGGTGGCCCAGAGGCTCTGCCTATGATGGGCTCTGCTGGGGCCTTGGAGACTTGGCAGAAGGCGGAAGTGGAAGTGGGCGCTGTTAGGGTTCATTGCCTCGAGTAAGTCATGCAGCCACATCTGGCTTCCAAGAGGCAGTGCAGGCAACCCTGTGCTGGATGTGGGCGGGCTGGATGTGGGACCTGATGGGGGTGACTCTGTCACCAGGTATGCTTTCGCCCCTGAGGGCCCTGGCTCTGGTCACACCCTTTGTGAGGATGCTGGAACTGGTGTTTCATCTGGAGGACAGATACAGGGTCCTCTCCTCTGTGACTGTACTTACCAGACAACACAAAATAACCCCCATGGCTGGCCACCATCACCTCAGTCTATTCTTCTGTCTGATATTTTCCTTTTTTGCCTATCTATCATCTATCTGTGTATCATCTGTCATCTATGTATCATCTGTGTATGTATCATCTCTGTACATGTCTATCATTTACCTGTCAATTTTCTATCTGTATCACCTATCATCTATCTATTATCTTTCTCCCATCTGTCACCTATCTGCCTGTCAATCAATCAGTCATCTATCTGTCTAATCTCTGATGGATGCTCCCTGGGAGAGCCTCCTGGTCTGTTGCCCCCCTCAGTGTCCCCAGGCTGGAGCCATGGCCACCGCATGGTAGGTGCCCAGCAGTTACTTGCCGAACGCATGTCTGACTGGGAGGCCTATGTGTGGTTGTAACACGAAGAGGCCATGGGGCAGGCCACAGTCGGCATTACCGTCTCCTCCTGGCCCTCACTCCTGTGGGTGATGGCTGGGAGAGGCTTCTGTTTTGCGGTGGAGGCAGAGAAGCAGGGGGTGGGATCTGGAGAGGGTGTAAATAGTGATTAGGAGGAATGTAGGCGTGCAGGGAAATGAGAGCGTCTGGGCAGCTGTTCTCTATTATTTAATGTTTGCAGGATATTTTCAGATTCCAGAAATTTTTGGTGGTGCCCTTGAAGAGTTTAAAAGTCTAAAATCACCACTCAACAAGTGAGCCTTGTGTTGATTTAGTGAAACTGTTTGCCACCTGTATTCGTTTCCCAGGGTTGCCCTAATAAAGTACCAAAAAAGGTGTGGCTTCAAACAGTGGAAGCTGCGGAGGCCAGAGGTCCAAGCTCAAGATGTAGGTGGGGCCGAGCTCCTCCTGAAGCCTGTCGGGAAGGAGCCTTCATTGTCTCTTCCAGCTTCTGGTGTCACCAACTTGGAGCTTCTCGGCTTGTGGGTCCTTCACTCCGTCTCTGCCTCTGCCCTCATCTGGCTCCTCCCTGTGTGTTGTCACGTCTTCCCGCTGAGTACATCTGTCCCTGTGTCTCTCTTCCTCTTCGTGGAAGGGCGCCAATCATGGAAGGACTTCCAAAGTCCTTCCATGCATGTTAAAATATGCATGTTAGATCATGTTAAAATACGCATGTTAGATCACAGTCCACCCTAGTCATCTCATCTTAATGGGGTTGTATCTGCAAAGACCCTATTTTCAAATAAGGTCACTTTCATGGGTACTAGGAGTTGAGTCTTCTAGACGACTTTTATGGGACATAACTGAGACCACAACAACATTGCTGACCCCGTCCTTGCATGTTCACAAGTCACATTGCAACCAGCCCACTATTGTTCTTTGTCGAGGGGCCTGACCAGCACCCCGAGTTGTCTCCTTGTTTCCGGGGCCCCCGACTGCTCAGCTCAGCTCCGTCTGACTGATGCTGCCAGATGGTGGGTTTGCTCGGTTGAGTCGAATGACCCAAATCTGGGGCCACACGTGGTGGTTTATTTATCATACGGAGGTGCCCTGTTTGAGAGCCACTGGATGGTAAGCCGTAAATTAGAAGGAACGGTCAGTTGTGTTTTCTTGAAGTTAGGAAAGCTCCGTGGCCTGCAGCTGGGAGACCTGACTTCAGCCGAGTTTTGCTGCTTCTTAGCTGTGTTGCTTTGGAAGTGTTACTCTCACGCTGGGTCTCAGTTCCTTCGTCTGTACAACTAGGGGATGGAACCAGAAGACCCTAAGGTCAAGTCCAGCTCCATAACATCAACACATTTATAAATTCTGGAAAAGATGAGACAGTTCGTAAAATGTCTTTGTGAGGTGGTGGTGTTTGTGTTTGTTTTTAGCTTATGTGTTGGTTCACGGAGCCAGATAATCAAATGTGAATGAGTTTTCAGTTCTTCATCTTGAATAATATATTTTCCCTAAGAAGCCAACACAACTGTTTCTAATCAGGGTTTCCAAATCATTAATTAATTCATTAAATAACTCAGTCAAGGTCCAAATGCCAATCAAGATGCACAAAGAACAAGCAATTTTTTGCTCTGAGTTATAAAACCAGCCAAGCACATCGTTGGTAAACGGAATCTGGTTTGTATGCAGCATGGTTTGGTGAAAGGAGATGCTGGTGTCAGTGAGAAGGCAACACAGCTGCTGTGGGTCTGGGGCCCAGATGTTTGGTGGCTGTTCTGATCAGCCCGGCAGCATAGGCAGCCCTGCCAGGAGATCCAGCAGGAGCCAGGCCCCTTCTATGGGGGTTCCTTAATAAGCCCTCGATGCCTGTGTGCTTCCTGGGCAGCAGGAGCAGATGGAGGCTGTGTTCCTACACCGGACCTCCACCGCTTGCGGCGGGGGGGCACGTGTGAAATGACTCAGTCCCTCCTTGGGTTTCCCAGGACCTTCTGTCAAGCGTTTTCTCTCATCCTGCTAGTCTGGCCACCCTCGTTGGCTGGAAAGGTTGGCTCCTGTGACGGAGCCACAGGAGCAGCTGTGAAGAGGGGAAGTCTAGCCTTAGGTGAGGCTGGAGACTGAGAGTGAGGGATTCAGCCAGGCCTCTCCGGCCTCAGCTTGCAGGCTGGCTGCTCAGCAGCCGCTTCTCCCTGGTTTGCACATTGTGAGGATTTCCTTTCTTACAGAGAGTATTTGAGGAGTGTCTCCAGGAAAACTAAGACCACTGCATGTCTGCGTAGTTTGAGCCAGTGCTTCTCAAAATTTAATAATATATGCACCCCCTTAAAAGGACATCCTTTTTTGATTTAAATATGTTTATTACTCCATTATATAATGTGTACAAATATAAAACTGGGGAAAAAGCTTTGTATTTAGTTCTTATACATATAACCGAATCACTAAAACAAATTTCCAAATTTCATGTGAGGAAAATTATAACAAATAATATTCAGATTAGCATTAATTGATTGCAATGACTGATGTTTTGCTGAGAAAAAGACTTAATGAATTTGTTTTTAGCTGCCAATTATTATTTTGACTTGGGAATTTATTAGTGTCCTCCATGTAATACTGAACATTTTTTTTTTTTTGAGATGAAGTCTTACTTCTGTCACCCAGGCTAGAGTGCAGTGGTACAATCTCAGTTCACTGCAGCCTCCACCTCCTGAGTTCAAGTGATTCTCCTGCCTCAGCCTCCCAAGTAGCTGGGATTACAGGCAAGTGTCACCATGCCTGGCTAACTTTTGTATTTTCCTGTAGAGATGGGTTTCACCATGTTGACCAGGCTGGTCTCTAACTCCTGATCTCAGGTGATCCAGCCACCTCGGCCTCCCAAAGTTCTGGGATTCCAGGCATGAGCCACAGTGCCTGGCCCGAACAATTTTTTTTAAAAGGATTTGCCAGAAGTCCTTCCTTGAATATTGACTGCTCTATTCACTACTAATGAACTGTCACCACTTGGTGTGTACAAAGAGCTAATCCAAATAATACATCTGTGCCCAAAATAAATACGGTGCTAATGCTAGGTTTGGCGTGTGTTACTGCTGGGTTTTGAGCAATGACTGTTCCCCTCATGTTCCTCTACTCAGACTTTTGCAAAACCTTTGTTTGTACCATAGGTGGGAATGGAGTACTTACATATTAAGACTGTTACAAATCAAGCCCTCTTTTCTTTGCTCACTAGCCTCTAAAATAATGATAAAACTATTATGTTATCTCATTGGATCTAAGATGCCTTGTGATTTTGCGAACCATTAGGATAGAAACACTGCTGCCGATTAAAATGTGAAACAACATCGATGAAAGATATGAAAATGTGAAAAAAAATGCATGTTAGAATTAATGCAATGGAGAATTTTAGCAAATATTTGTATAGTTTTTATGTGTTAGCATTTTTAAAGTGTTTATGTACACAAATTCATTTAATCCTCACAACACTCTGTGAGGAAATGTATCAGCCAGAACAGGCTAGCTTTTGCTATGGAAACAACCACCAAGTCTCAGTGACTTAACTCGACAAATGTTTATTTCTTGTGCATGTCAAGTCATTCGTGGTTCTCAGCGATTGTCCAAGACTAAGTGGAAGCTTAGCTTTCTAGGCCACTTCCATCTTAGGTTACCAGAAAATCAACTGCAGCTTTCATGATTACTTCTCTTCAGGAAGAAACTTGGAGAATGTATACCAGCTCTTAAATATGTATCCTCCAGAGTAACTCACGTCACGTCCGCTGATATTTTGTTGGCCAGAGCATTTCATACGGACGCACCTAACTTCAGGGAATGTGTGCCTGAAAATAGAGGAGAACTAGAAATTTCACTGAAGAGTAATGTTTGCCCCAAGTGGGTTATACCCATTTTACAGTTAAGAAAACTAAGGCACAGAAAGGTTAAGTAACTTAGCCAGGGTTCTAAAGCAAACATGTGGCAGCGCCGGGATTTGAACCCAGCCACTGTAGCTCCAGAGCTATACTGTTAACCACCATCCTATGCTTTCTCTCTGAAATGTTTTACATTATTCTACCATACTGGTGGGTTTCGTGATGTCACATGAAATCTACAAGATAATGTGAGAAAGCAAAGTGTATGGAAAGGCTTCTCAGTTGAGAATTATCATTTCAAAATAGAAATGTTGTTTAAAAAACTGATTAAAAAAGCAAAGAAAACCCAACATGAATCAGTAACAGTGGATGCTGGATGATTGTAGGGTTTTGTCTTGAGAACATGTACTCTAAAGGCAGACAGAAGTGCATAGCAGCATATTAAAGGCTCAGTAGATTTAGATGATCATTGGGCTTAGAAACAGACATAAACATACACTTTGAAACAGCACAGAGCCAATACATTATTTTAAAAAGATTTTCAAAATGAAGACACAAAATAAAATATTCCCAGAGCTAACATTCACACTCCTTACACTGATAAATGCACTTCAGTTTCAGACACATGACTTAGAAGCTTTTAAACCCACAGAGGCACAGAGACCCTGAATACTGTTCTGGTGATGAGGTGTGGTTGCTGTGGTCTTTTTCCATTTTCACAAGCTGGTTGGTATTATTATTATTATTATTATTGTTATTATTGGATGCACGCAGAGGTCACTGATGGCATATGATTATCAAAATGCCAAGTACCAAAGATTTCCTTTGCTTGCTCCAAATTTGTCATTCATTTATCAATGTATTTTTTTAATAGAATTGTCAAGTTGGGCTTTTAAATCATTTTAGGTCAGCAGATCTTAAACTCATGAACTGGCAAAATGATGTGGTAGTTCTTCTCAGGTGTCAGGCCTTTGATATTGAAGTTCATCACTCTTTTATTATTTTTTTTCCCCAAACAACTCGTAGTTAAGAATTTATTTATTTATTTATTTTTTAATTGCATTTTAGGTTTTGGGGTACATGTGCGGAACACGCAAGACAGTTGCATAGGTACACATGTGGCAGTGTGTTTTGTTTCCTTCCTCCCCTTCACCCACATTTGGCATTTCTCCCCAGGCTATCCCTCCGTGGCTCCCCCCGCCACTGGCCCTCCCCTTTTCCCCCCAATAGACCCCAGTGTTTAGTACTCCCCTCCCTGTGTTCATGTGTTCTCATTTTTCATCACCCACCTATGAGTGAGAATATGCGGTATTTTGTTTTCTGTTTTTGTGTCAGTTTGCTGAGAATGATGTTCTCCAGATTCATTCATGTCCCTCAAGCTCTTCTCTATACATCTGGTAGAATTCAACTGCGAATCTGTCTGTTCCAAGCCGTTTGCTGGTTGGTAGACTTTTATTACTGATTCAATTTTGGAATTCATTATTTGTCTGCTCAGAGTTGCACTTTCTTGTTCAATCTTGGGAAGTTGTATTTCCAGAAATTTATCAATTTTTCTAAATTTTCTAAGTTTGCATGCATAGAGGTGTTCATAAAATTCTTTGAGGGTTGTTTTAAATATCTATATCCCATAGATATAGGGATTGGGGGTAATGTCCTCTTTGTCATTTCTATTTGTGTGTGTTCAGATATTTTTCTTTTCAATAGTCTACTTATCAATCTTATTTTTCAAAAAAAATCATTAGATTTGTTGATCTTTTGTATGGTTTTCATGTCTTGATTTATTTCATTCAGTTCAGATCTGACTCTGATTTTTTGTTACCTTCTGTTACCTTTAGGGTTTGTTTGTTTCTTTCTTTCTTTTTAGTTCCTCTATGTGTTATGGTAGTTTGTTAAAATCTTTCTAATTTTTTGATGTGGGCATTTTGCTCTGTAAATTTTCCCCTTAACACTGCTTTAGCTGTGTCCTAGAGATTCTGATACGTTGTATCTTTGTTCTCATTCATTTCAAATAATTTCTTGACTTCTGCCTTAATTTCATTGTTTACTTACATTGTAATCCAGAAGCAGGTTTTTTCATTTCTCTGTAATTGTATGATTTTGAGTGATTTTCTTAGTATTGATTTCTATTTATATTGTGCTGTGGTCTAAGAGTAAAGCTGGTATGATTTCAAATTTGTTGCACATGCTGGGGATTGTCTTATGGCTGATTGTGTGGTTGATTATAGAGAATGTGCACATACAGATGAGAAGAATGTGTATTATGTTGTTTTTCCACGGAAAGTTCTGTCTGTTAGGTCCATTTGGTTAATTATCAAGTTCAGGTTCCAAATATATTTCATAAGTTTTTGCCTTGATAATCTAATACTGTTAGTGAGTTGTTGAAGTCTCACACTCTTTATGTGTGGTTATCCAAGTCTCTTTGTAGGTCTCTAAGAACTTGTTTTATAAATCTGGCTGCCCCTGTGTTGGGTGTGTATATATTTAAGATAACTGGGACTTATTGTTGAATTGAATCTTTTACAATTATGTAATGCCCTTCATTATCGTTTTAATTCCTCATTTGTTTAAACTCTATTTTTTCTTAAGATAGCAACCCATGCTTTTTTCTGTTTTCTGTTTGCCACTTGTTTTTCTCTATCCGTTTACTTTGAGACCATGGGAGGGGGGGGTCATTGCTTTTGAAACAATTCTCTTGAAGGCAGCATATAGTTGGATCTTGCTTCTTTATTCAGCATGCCACTCTATGCCCTTTAATTAGGACATTTAGCTTATTTACATTCAAGGTTAATATTGATATGTGCATATTTGACCCTTTAATCATGTTTTTCACTGGTTATTATGCAGACTTGAATGTGTAGCTGCTTTAGAATGTCAATGATTTGTGTACTAAAGTGTGTTTTTATAGTGTCTTATAACAGTCTTTCTTTTCCATATTTGACACTGCTGTAGGGACCTCTTTTAAGGCAGGTCATATGCTGACAAATTCCCTTAATATATGCTTGTCTAAAAAGAATCTTAATCTCTTTCACTTATGAAGCTTAGTTTGGCTGGATATGAAATTTTGGGTTGGAATTAGATAAGACCCAGATTATTTTTAAGGTTATTGTATTTCCTCTCTAATGTATCTTGATTTTTTTTTCTAATTATGTGGAAAGAAATCTGAAGCAGTATCACTTAAAAACTATTCTGGGCAAGGCATGGTGGCTCATGTCTGTAATCTCAGCACTTTGGGAGGCCAAGGTGGGTGGATCACAAGGTCAAGAGATTGAGACTATCCTGGTCAACATGGTGAAACCCCGTCTCAACTAAAAATATAAAAAAAATAGCTGGGCATGGTGGCGTGTGCCTGTAATCCCAGCTATTCAGGAGGCTGAGGCAGGAGAATTGCCTGAACCCAGGAGGTGGAGGTTGCAGTGAGCCGAGATCGCGCCATTGCACTCCAGCCTGGGTAAAAACAAAACTATTCTCAATATAGGTCCCTAATCTCTTAAGGCTTTTAGGGTTTCTTCTAAAAGATCCACTATTTGCCTGATGTAGTTGCCTTTGTAGGTGACCTGCTTCTTCTTTCTAGCTGTATTTAACCATGTTTCTTTCATTTTGACCTAGATAATCTGATGACTATGTTTCTTGGAGATGGACAGCTTGTATAGTATCTCACAGAAGTTCTCTGTATTTTCTGAATTTAAGTGTTGGCCTCTTGGGTGAGGTTGGAGAAGTTTTCGTGACCTATATTCCCAAATTTGATTTCCACGTTGTTTTATTTCTTACTGTTTCTCCTGTAGGTGTGCTAAGGAGTCATATATTGAGTCTCTTTACATAATCCTTATTTCTCAAAGGTTTTGTTCATTCTTTATTCTTTATTTTTGTCTGTCAATTAATTTGAAAAAAATAGACTTAGCCTCTGAGATTCTTTGCTCCACTGGGTGAGTCTGCTGTTGATAGCTGTAATTGTATTTTGAAATTCTTGAAGTGAGCTTTCCAGCTCTATTAGATCAGCTTTGTTTTTTTCTTAAAATGGCCATTTTGTCGTTCAGCTCTTGTATTGTTTTATGGTATTCCTTAGATTCCTTGGATTGGGTTTTGATTTCTCTTAAATCTCAGTGATTTTTATTTCTATCAGTATTCTGAATTATATGCCTGGCATTTTAGTTGTTTCAGCCTGGTTAAGAACCATTTCTGGGGAAGTAGTGTAATCATCTGGACAGGGATCACCCTGGGTTTTTCAATGTCCGTAGTTCCTGTGCTGGTTCATTCTAATCTGTGTGGGCTGATATTCCTTCATTCTTTGAAGTTGCTGCCCATTGGATAGTGTATCTGCTTTTATTTTCTTTGATTCTCTTGGGAGTTTGACAGAGGAATATAGTGAGTTCACATGATTGACTTTGTCTCTGGAAGATCTTAGGGATCCAAGGATTAGTTTAGTACTCTGTACCTTCTTGCAGTAACTGGTAGGGAAATACCAGGCCCCTAGCTTTGCTAATTTAGCCCTTTCATGTTGGGAATCTGCTGCAATGGAGAGGTTGAGGCTTTCACTGAGAATCATTTGTAAAATATATTTAGGAATAATATATTTAAAATACATAAAAAATAATCATTGAGGCATGACCAATCTTTCTTTCTTTCTTTCTTTCCTTCCTTCCTTCCTTCTTTCTTTCCTTCCTTCCTTCCTTCCTTCCTTCCCTTCCTTCCTTCCTTCCTTCCTTCCTTCCTTCCTTCCTTCCTTCCTTCCTTCCTTCCTTCCTTCCTTCCTTCCTTCCTTCCTTTCTTTCTTTCTTTCTTTCTTTCTTTCTCTCTTTCTTTCTTTCTTTCTTTCTTGTACTTTAAGCTCTGGAGTACATGTGCACATCCTGCAGGATTGTTGCATAGGTACACACATGCCATGGTGGTTTGCTGTCTCCATCCCCCTGTCACCTACATTCTCCCAGTGGTATCCCTCCCCAACCTCCCTGACCTCTGTTGTCACTCCCCTCCCCTGCCTGCAGGCCACCTGCTTACCCTCATGTGTGATGTTCTACTCCCTGTGCCCATGTGTTTTCATTGTTCATCACCTGCCTATGAGTGAAAATATGTGGTGTTTGGTTTTCTGGTCTTGTGTCAGTTTGCTGAGAATGATGGTTTCCAGATTCATCCATGTCCCTACAGAGGATATGAACTCATCCTTTTTTATGGCTGCATAGTATTCCACGGTATATATGTGCCATATTTTCTTTGTCCAGTCTATCATTGATGGGCATTTGGGTTGGTTCTAAGTCTTTGCTATTGTAAACAGTGCTGCAATGAACACACGTGTGCATGTGCCTTTGTAATAGAAAGATTTATAATCCTTTGGGCATATACCCAATAATGGGATTGCTGGGTCAAATGGTATTTCTAGTTCTAGATCCTTAAGGAATCACCCACTGTCTTCCGCAATGGTTGAATTAATTTACACTCCCATCAACATGCTCCACATCCTCTCCAGCATCTGTTGTCTCCAGATATTTTATGATCACCATTCTAACTGGCATGAGATGGTATCTCAATGTGGTTTTGATTTGCATTCCTCTAATGACTAGTGATGATGAGCATTTTTTCGTGTTTGTTGGCCTCATATGTCTTCTTTTGAAAAGTGTTTGTTCATGTATTTCACCAACTTTTGAACAGGTTTTTTTTTTTTCTTGTAAATCTGCTTCAGTTCTTTGTAGATTCTGGATATTAGCCCTTTGTCAGATGGGTAGATTGCAAAATTTTTATCCCATTCTGCTGGTCGTGGGTTCACTCTAGTGATTGTTTCTTTTGCTTTGAAGAAACTCTTGAGTTTAATTAAATCTCATTTGTCTATTTTGGTTTTTGTTGCCATTGGTTTTGGTGTTTTAGTCATGAAGTCCTTGCCTATGCCTATGTCCTGAATGGTATTACCTATGTTTTCTTCTGGGATTTTTATGGTGTTAGGTCTTATGTTTAAATATTTGATTCATGTGGAATTAATTTTAGTGTAAGGAAGGGTTCCATTTTCAGCTTTCTGCTCATAGCTAGCCAGTTTTCCGAACAACATTTATTAAACAGGGAATCCTTTCCCCATTGCTTGTCTTTGTCAGATTTGTCAAAGATCAGATGGTTGTAGATATGTGGAGTTACTTCTGAAGTCTCTGTTCTGTTCCACTTGTCTATATTTCTCTTTTGGTACCAGTACCATGTTGTTTTGATTACTGTAGCCTTGTAATACAGTTTGAAGTCAGATAGTGTGATGCCTCCAGCTTTGTTCTTTTTGCTTGGGATTGTCTTGGCTATGTGGGCTCTTCATATATTCATTTTGTCGATATGTTTTCCCCTATGCAATGCTTAACTTATCAGTAAAATCTATTTTTTTCAAAGCGTTAAAAAGACAAAGAAGTCAAAAACTATTTATTGCTACTGAGACGCTAAATAATGTAACATTCTAAATATATTGTTAAAATGCATTAAAGGAAACAATATATATTTCTCCTGACATTCAATATAAAGAATGTTAGTTAAAATTATAATATGATGAAAATTATATTACTATTTTTGTCCTAAAGGCTAACAGTCTTTGATCCTACTACTTCAATCACTTTGCTGTTGGCCACACCTTAAAGTATTCAGAGAAACACTGGAGTATGGTTTCAAAAGTGAAATGGGGCTGTGTTGCCATCATTATCATCATAGAACAATAATAAAAAAAATGTACCACATAACAAACATGCAGAAATCCTTTCCTTCAGAGATTTTGTTACTTCTGGTTACCTGTCTTGATAGAGTCACTTCGGATAGGGTCTTGATCATGAAGCTTACATGACATCTAGATCACAGCATTTTGTTGGCTTTTATTCAGAAATGTGGCAAGTATTTTCTTCTGTAACATATGAACTGATAATTTGAAGATTTGAAGATGTAAGTGACTAGCTTTTCTTCTACATAAAACCTGTAGTTCAGCAGTGTCCAATCATGTTACAGGCCGGGCATGGTGGCTCAAGCCTGTAATCCCAGCACTTTGGGAGGCCGAGACGGGTGGATCACGAGCTCAAGAGATCGAAACTATCCTGGTCAACATGGTGAAACCCCGTCTCTACTAAAAATACAAAAAATTAACTGGGCATGGTGGCGCGTGCCTGTAATCCCAGCTACTCAGGAGGCTGAAGCAGGAGAATTGCCTGAACCCAGGAGGCAGAGGTTGCGGTGAGCCGAGATCGCGCCATTGCACTCCAGCCTGGGTAACAAGAGCGAAACTCTGTCTCG
>CAUYOR010109523.1:0-54607 GCA_963573925.1 Callimico goeldii | reverse complement strand
AGCTAATTTTTGTATTTTTAGTAGAGACGGGGTTTCACCATGTTGACCAGGATGGTCTCGATCTCTTGACCTCGTGATCCACCCGCCTCGGCCTCCCAAAGTGCTGGGATTACAGGCGTGAGCCACCGCGCCCGGCCCTGAATTATTTTTTAAAGAAAGCTTAAAGTCCAACATTTTCAAACCGCTGGACTTTGTTTTCTTAAAACAAAACAAAACCTTTCTGCCTTTCTTGCCACCCCAGCCTTTTTCCACAGAGGGAGACCATGTGGCCAGCCCACACTGATGGCTGCCTTACCCTGGTCACTCCAGGGCCTTCCTGATGCTGGGGCTTTGCTCGAGACGTGTGGGTCCCAGGGTGGCTGAATGAGAAGGAAGATGAGGTGGGTGGGATCCCCTGTGGGCCTGGCGGTTGAGTGGGCTGGTAGAGATAGACTGACTAACAGACTGAAGGACCAATAGACCGTCCAGCGATCAGGGTTTTCTTACAAACCGTGCACACAGCGTGACGCCTGCACTCGTGGAAATCACGATGAAGGAAAAAGCTTTTCTGTCATCTCTCCACCTGGCACACGGTACATTCTGATACCCCATACTCCCATCCAGGACTTGTCTGTCCCAGGGCTCCCAGAGGTTTCTAGAACCCTGCTAGGCCCCTGTGCCAAGAAGTGGCTCTGACATGTGAGGCCAGGACAGGAGAACCTGAGGCCACTTCCTTCTGTCCTCTGGGCAGCCAGTGCGGCTAGAATCCAGGGGACTGCTCGATTAGGCTGGTTTCTGGATGTTGGAGGAAAGGGAGGCCCTGGGTGGGTCACTTAACCTCCCCGAGCCTGTTTCCCTGCCTGACCACGGACCCACTTGGGCCTGGCAGGTGGGCATGTGGGTGAAGCGCCTTGCACAGCAACGTGCTGTGTGTGGTCTGTAGCCCCCTTCCCCACCCTGGGACACAGGGACCAGGACATAGGATTCTGCCAAGGGCACCTTTTCCAGGAAAGACAGAGGCTGGGCCCGAGGTGGCGGCACACATTCAGGGAGTCATTCATGATGTCCTTTTCTCCCGGTGCGGTCACAGTTTAATGGAAATCTTTTCCGTTAAAAAAAGTCACTGTGCAGGGAGTTGAACTTCAAAGAGGGCTCCAGGGTCCTCTGTGGGTCGTCGCTTGTGTGGGACCAAATGCGAGTTTGGATCTGAGTCATGTGTGGGTTTCGGTGCTCTCTTGTCTTCTGGAGGCTGCAGTTTTCAAATTCCATGGGAGCTGCTTGTTTTGCTTTGTTTAAAGCTCGATTGAGGTGAAATTGACATTTGGTGAGGCCAGCACATGGTGTGGGTGCACGGGCAGACAGATGTTGACCCGGCAGTCACAGGTGGACTCCTCTGCCTGGGAACCTGCAGCGGTTCCTTGAGGGAGAGTTCCGGTCATGGCATACACCCGAGTAGCCCACAGTTGGCCATCTCTCAAGGCCACATATTCAGTTCTCTCCCCATCTAAGCCAGAAAGCGTACTCTCGGGGACCACCAAGGGTCATCCCCTGGGGCACGCAGGGAGCTTTGGTGTGGGCACTGACTTCTCCTTGCCTGGAGGTCTAGAGTGGTGTACCATCAAGGTGTTAAATAACCAGCAGGTGTCTGTTTGGGGCAGAAGAAACTGGTTTCTTTCAGGCAGATGCAGCACAGACCCGGCAGGCCGCCGAAACCTGTCAGTTAGAGTTAGGTTAAAGTTAGCCGCCGCACACACCTCCCCCAGGTAAACAATGGTGTATTTTCTGCAACGGACCGGAGATCAAGATCAGTCAGAGCTCACCGCTGAAGAGTTTCTAGGTAAAAGTTGTTGATTTGCAAAGAGAGAAACAGATTTTTTTTTTTAAGTGCAGGAAATAGCTGTGTGGGTGTCAGTGATTGGGCCTCAGCCCCGCTGTGATAGTGGGATCCTGCGACCGGCCCCACCCTTGCCACTTCCTGCCAGTGCGCCCCTGCGTTGCGGTTCCTGCCTGCAGCGCCCGGTGACACCAGCCAGCACACCTCCACCGCTAACCAGCCAGTCACCTTTAACCTCTCCCCAATTTAATGATCATTTTATTACTGCTAATGACCTTTTCACCTAAACAAAGCCACCTGGTGATGGGGCTGAGCATGATGTCTTTTCGCCCACTCCCCACAGTCACACTGACAGCAGCTTTTCCCTAAATGACGTGAGATCCAGTTTAACCAGCAGCTGTCCTGTTTGATTCAAACAGCTCTGTCATCAAGAGAAGAAGACAAAAGTCATTCTTCCCCTTGCAAACAAGCCCCTCCCGCACCCGTCTGTGGCATCCACCCAGGGTGGCCATGGGTTCTTGATTGCCCTGCGGAGGATGCCACACAGGATGCAGCCTCCGAGGAAGCCCTGAGGTCCTAAGTGCCGCCAGCTCCCCCGTTCCTCTGAAATGCCAGGCCAATATCGAAGCCAGCGTGGTCAGTGACCTCGCCCTGTCATGTGCCCATGTGGCTCCCAAAACTTTTTGTTGATTGCACAAGATCCACTTTAAAAATGGCATCTCCATTTGAACCGTGCGGTTAGCACCTCAGCCTTGAACTTTACTTTAATTCCGTTCCCACGATGATCTCAGAGAGATAATCCGCTAGGTACATGTGAGGTTCTAGAATGGGACAAGTGGTTCCACCATCTCAAGGGTCCTGGAAAATTCTGGCACTTGCCTGCCAGCCAGGATTGTGGGGGTCCTAAGGAGCCCAACCTTAGGACCAGTTGAAACGCCCAACCTGGTGAAGTCCCTCTTTCCTGCCCACGCCTCCAGCCTCTAGCCCCCAGCACTGTTGTGGTCAAGGAAGCTTCAGGGCTTCCGTCTGAGCCCTCTGGATGGCCTGTCATAAGGCTGAGTGGGACCTGCTGACAGTGCCAAGGAACGGTCCCACTCTGAGAAGGAGGAATGTCAGCCTCATACGTTTAAACTGACGCAGGCAGATTGCCGTTTGGAGCACTTTCTGTTCTGTAAAGACCGCTGAGTTTGAAAATAGAAGCATTTGCCTACCTGGGCATACACCCACCCTTCTGTACCCGAAGAGGTGGATAGAGTGGGTGTCGTGTGACTCGGTTATCACTGGCATTCAGTGGGGTGCAAATGCTGGAGCCTGGGGTCCCAGTAGGGAGCCTGGGGGGGCTGCAGGGTGGGGTGAAGGGGCAGAGGGGCTGGGCTCCCACCCCAATATCTGAGTATAGGTGTGAACGGACGGGAGCCGCTGCCCTGGGGATGTCGGGTGTACCTGCCTCCAGAACGCCCCAACCCCTTGCTTAGCAGAGGCTCCACCTAAGGGAGGTGAGGGCCAGTGCAGATGCCTCAGAAGGGGGCTCTGGCTGCAGTTCCAAGTACCTCCTCCCTGCTTTGCTGGTGGGGTTGATATGGCCCCTGTCTTTCATCTCTCCCATTCAAAGCCCTGAGTCAGCTCCCCGCACCTGCCACTGCTAACTGCAAAACAGCACACGGAGGCAAATGATGGGGGATCTGGCCATAAAGAGAGCAAGAGTGGCAGCCCCTCCCCAAACCTGACACCTTCCCAAGTGTCCCCCACCATGGGGGCTCCTGGTGGGCTCTGCGCCTTACTTCCTCCCCTCCCAGGGGCTCTTTTGGGTCCTTCTGCTCTGGTGCACATATGACCCCTAACCAGCTCTCAGACTCTTGCACGGCATTCTCAGGGATTTTGTTAAATGTGGGCAAGGCGCCTCCCTGCCCTTTGCAGAGGTGGCATCTGCAACGTTGGCACTCTGTAGGGAGGAACAATGCTGGGCCCCCTTGCCCTGTCAGGCTCATGCATGCCTGGCTCAGGTATAGATAGCATCTCCCCTAGAAATCCTCCCAGAGGACAGGGCTGACACCCAGGGTGTTCATGCAGAGTATGTCAAAGGTGTCTGCCAGAAAACAAATTTAATTTTTCAAAAAAACCAGAATTGTGACACCTGCCAGTCTGTATTATTTTTGTCGTGAAGACTGGCTTGTGATTTGTAAATTCATTGCCAAATCATGTACCCCACCCTACACACACACACACACACACACACACACACACACACACACACGCCCCTTTTATTTTCTTCCAGGGCTGGTACAGCCCAAGCCTGGCAGGTTTTATGTAAATGTCATGGGCGCATTTTGTGGTAACGTCTAGAAAATGGTTATTTCTCACTTCAAATGATATTTGCTTTTTGAGGACCCCCAAAGCACAGCACCTTTACCCCCCTTTCTTCTTTTTCATTTAATGGCAGGATGAGGCCACAGCCCTCGGGCTCGGCAGCCCCCTGCCCACCTCACACACCTCACAGGGCAGGAAAACACATCGGCCAGCAGTGGCTCTTAGTAAATATTTGTTCAGCTTTTCTCAACAATGCAGAACCAAACCTCATCCTGTTCCCTTCAATACATGAAGCAGATTTTCTTAAAATTCGGTAAATATTTTTAGTGGAAAATCTCAACGCTGCGATCGCGGGGACCTCAGATTCTTATCTCCCCGGGGCTGTGCTGCTCGACACACCTTTGATCTGAGGCAGAGCGTGCGTGGGGCTGGTGCCTGCAGGATTCCCAGCTGCAGGTCCCTTACGTGGTCCCATGTATCACATTGTAGAAAAACGAACCTCCTTCACGCGACTTAGATGGGAGCCAGAGAAAGATGCTGATGTGTGGTGGCGAAAAGCACTCTTTTTCAAGACGAGTCCCTGAGCGATGATGAATTTTAGAACCTATGCTGTTTTCTCTCTTTCTCCCCTCTCCCCGCAGCTAAGCTTTCTTGCTGGCAGGATGGGGAAGGAGGAACAAACGTATGTCAGTGGCCTTGGATGAGCTCGGCTGGAGTGGTGTCCTCCCAGGCTACTGCTCTCCTATGCAATGTAACTCTCAGAAGCCTGGCAGTTTTATGGGCATCTGTGTTGTGTAGGATGAATGACACTTGTGTGGGATCATCTGTTGTGTAGGGTTAATGAAGTTGCGTGGGTCTCTGTTGTGTAGGGTGAATGACGGTTGTGTGGGCATCTGTGTTATGTAGGGTGAATGATGGTTGTGTGGGATCACCTGTTGTGTGGAATGAATGACAGTTATGTGGGTGTGCATGTTTTGCAGGATGAATGGGAAATGTGTGGGATCACCTGTTGTGTAGGGTGAATGACAGTTGTGTGGGTGTCTGTGTTCTGCAGGATAAATGACAGTTGTGTGGGCATCCTCTGTTGTATAGGGTGAAAGAGTTGTGTGGGCCTCTCCTGTTGAGTAGATTGATGAGAGTTGTGTGAGTGTCCATGCTGTGCAGGATGAATGACAGTTGTGTGGGCCTCTCTTGTATAGGATGATGAGAGTTGTGTGGGTGTCTGTGTTGTGCAGGGTGAATGACAGTTGTGTGGGCATATTCTGTTGTGTAGGATGAATGACAGTTGTGTGGGCCTCTCATATAGGATGATGAGAGTTGTGTGGGTGTCCATGTTGTGCAGGATGAATGACAGTTGTGTGGGAATATTCTATTGTGTAGGATGAATGAGAGTTGTGTGGGGTCCATGTTGTGTAGGATGAATGACAATTGTGTGGGCATCTCCTATTGTGTAGAATCAATGATGCTTGTGTATGTGTGTCCCCTGTTGTGTAGGATCCATGATAGTTGTGTGTGTGTCCCCTGTTGTGTAGGATCAATGATGGTTGTGTGTATGTGTGTCCACTGTTGTGTAGGATCCATGGTGTGTGTGTGTGTGTGTGTCCTGTTGTGTAGGATCAGTGATGGTTGTATGATTGTGTCCACTGTTGTGTAGGATGAGTGACAGTTGTGTGAGCGTTCGGTGTTGCATAGGATAATAGCAAAGGTGGGCAGCTGCCCTGACCACAAACTCTTGATTTGTATTTTTTATTTTTGTTTACCTCTCATCTACAGAACTGCGTTTTCCAAGTACAGCACTGAACTACTGAACTGTATAAATAGAATCTAGTCAGGATCACACACACACACACACACACACACACACACACTCTCTCTCTCTCTCACACTCTCTCTTTCATGTTTATTTCTAATATTTTTCCTAATCAGACTGATTGAGACCCTATATTATCCGAACTTCTTATTCTCTTCCTAAGCAAAAAATTTAAACCAAGAGAGTTTCCCTCCCAAGGTTTTTATAGCATTCACCATCTTAGGGTTTGCAAGGGTGTATATTTCTATCTCGTTACCCAGCTCTTGAGGATGCTTTAAGCGGAGGGCTTCCTGCAAAGCGAGATCGAAAAGTCAGAATCTTCAAAAACTTTGCTGACCAAGAACGATAGTGTGGCAGAGCCAGCCCCATCACAGCCCCGATCCCGGGTGCTAGGGATGTGCGCCGCTTCGAGAAGAAGCTTGAGAAATAAGAGAATTAAAGAAATTTCTATCAGGGTGGAGCCGGCCACCAAGTGTTTTTTTTTTTTTTTTTTTAACAGCACACACTGTGGTAAACCATTTGGTTCATATTGTTTTTGCTAAAGTCAGTCCTGTGTGTGGTTTCGGTATACCGCTTGGGTAACTGTTGAAACTGCTGTGGTTTGAAAATAAGTTCTATTTTGCCTTTTCTTCAATCTTGTATCCCTTGCCCCCTGTTAATAAAGTCTCCCTGCGGTAGGCAGTCAGCATCCCCAAGAGGGTCTTTTATTCACTCTCATCTGCTGTGGCCCCGGTTCCCGTCACAGATATCTAGGAACGATGGCATCAAACCAGTTACCAGGCATCATCCTGGCACCTGGTTTGATGCCATCATTTTCAGATATTTCTATGCCAACTTTTTTGGGTTTTGTTTTCATGATTGCTGACCCCTTTTCTGAAACATCAGTAAAGCTCTCTCCTTACTCATGTTTTCTGGAGCCACGAAAAAGTGTAAAACCCTGGCGTGGCTGCCTTGCAGCAGGGTTTGCTTCAGGGCCTGAAGGCAGATTAAAGTTACTTTGTCACGTTTGCGATAAGCTACACCTCAGAAAATCGGAAAAAACGATTAAGGAGTTAGCAGAAGTGGTTACATAAAAGCAGGAACTAGACCTACAAAGTTTGAAAAATAGCCGCTAAAAATAAATTGCTGTGCAAAAGTGGGAAGTTTGGGCCGAGGGCCGTGGCCCCCCAGTGATGCCCATGCCTTTCTTTGCCCAAAGCCTCCAGTCACCAGCGAGGTCAAAAGTCGGACCGGGCACTGGCCGGCCCCGCACGTGTCAGGTCCAAAATCGCCTCAACCCAAAGCACAAACACTGACAACCAAGAAAAAAACCGTTGTTGTTTTTTTCCCTCTGAAAACAAGAAGCCAGCAGTTGATGTGCCCTGGTTTCATATTACCATAGTCATGACTTCTAAATAACAACGGTTTCGGCAACAGAGCAAAACCAGGCACAGGCATTTCTTGGTGTGAACGAAGCTTTTCATCTCTCCGATCATCTCTTTGCGCGTCAGAAACCTCAGCTTGAAATGGTAGCAGGCGGGATTCTTAACCACTCCTCCCAAAAACCATTTTTTTAAACCCCCCAAACCAAAGGAGGAAGATCTTTATTGAACTGAAGAAGAAAAGCCGCTCAAAAGCGACTGATTGATTTGAACCTTCTGTGCTGTGGTGGTCGCTCTTGGGGGCCTGGCTGGGGCGTCCTTCCCTTACACCCCCATGTCCCCCCCAGATACTTGCAGGTCTGCCTCAGGTGACCATTCCTGTAGGAACTGCTTCGAGAAAGCAAGCAGAGTCCACCCTGGACTTGCTGCGGGTCCTGGGGGCTACACTGGGTCCCGGGTCTTTGAGCTTCTGCCCTGGAAACACTTCCTGTGTCCTCTGCTAGACTCTGGCCATTCGGTCCCTATCATGTGTCATGTGGGTATTCAAGGAGAAACTCAAATACCCAAGCACGTACAGTAACATTGTTCTTCCCTGCAAACCAGGAAGGCAGATGCCTTTAATCCCTTTCTGCTCCCCAGGGTGTTTCTCCAAAGGGCCCCAGGTCCCTGGAGACCCGTGGAATCTGTAATGGGTGACACCTGGTTCACCAGGACCTCCTGAAGCCCACTGTATGCCGAGCTCTGGGCTGGAGAGCACCAGGGACATGGGACCTATTGGCTGGTGTTTTTGGTGTGCTGGGCCCAGCATTCACAGAGCTGAGCTTCAGCCATGGCAGAGGCCATTGCCACGTGAAGCAGACAGAGTGGTGGGGGACCCTGAGGGAGGGGGGACTTCCCCATGGAGGGAGAGGCTGGACAGAGGCAGGCAGGGGCTCGAGAGACTGGCAGAGGTCACTGTCGCTACCCCCTGCAAACCCACAGGCTAGGGTGCAGGACACTCTCTGTTCCCCAGGGCACCCCTGCCTGTGGCCTTGGTGACTCCCTGCTCACACCTGCTCTGTCTCAGCCTTAACAGCAGACACTGATTATCTCGCAGTTCTAGAGGCTCAAAGTCTAAGATCAAGGCGTCGGTGGGGGGTTGGTTTCTTCTGAGGTCTCTCCTCGGCTTGGCGCATCTTCACATGTCTGTTTCTGTGTGTGTAGGTCTGTGTCCTGAGCTCTTTTGGTGAGGACAGTCATTGACCCTTTGACTTCATTTTAACTCAATTACCCACTTAAATATTCTATCTTCAAGTACAGTCATATTCTAAGGCACAGGGGTTAAGACTTGAACATATATATGGGCTATTGTTGGGACACAGCCCTTTGCTTAGATTAGGAAACTGAGGCTGAGAACAGCTGGTGCAAGGCTTGGGGGGTGGCCGCCATGTCTCCCACAGTCTTCCAGGGCCACTCCCAGCGCCAGGTCTGGGCTGCAGAGCTGAACGCAGGCATGCTGGGGAAAGGGCTGCAGTTTCTTCCCTGAGGAGGCCACTGCCTGTGACGGCCTTCCAGCTGGGAGTGCCTTCCTGGCAGATGGACCAGGCATAGCCAGGAAAGAAGCTCTGTGTTTGGGGGTTCCTGGGGAAGGAGGTGCCACCTAGACGAGGCTGGAGTGTCATCCCCAAGCAGGGGAAGCTTTCAGGTAGTGTGGGCAGGGTGCTGGGACCCGTCTGTGCTAAGAGGCCACTTCGCTGAGTGGGTTTGGCTCACAGGGAAGGGAGCCGAGCTGGTGGGTAGCCAGTAGGAATATGAGGCTTCGAGGGGCGGGAGCGTGGAGGTGAGGGGCCCTCGCCCACCCTCTATCCTGCTCAGGAGCTCCAGGGAGCCCCTTCTGCTCCCCAGTGGACAGCCTGGGATTCACAGTCAGGCCTCACTTGACCCCTCCCACCAGAGCTGCCCGCCCCTCCCTTTAAAGAGGAAATGGGTCGGGCACCTCCAGGAGACCCTGCAGTGAGGCCTTGGCTTCCCCTTGGCTCATGCCTCAGGAATGGCCCTGCGGGGGAGGTGGCCTCGAGGTTATGGTGGGAGGTAGTTCTTCAAGGCCAGCGGAATCAGCCCAGAGGCTGCGGCCTGGGCCAGATCACCCTGCTTTCTACAGCCTCAGGGAGGTGGGGGTCAGGGACGAGGAGGCTGCCCTAGAGCTGAAGGTGGGAGGGGCACCTGGCAATAGAGAATTGAGACACCTAGAAAGCTCAGGCGTGGGGACTGCCCTGAGAGGGCAGGCACTGCCCCTCTGGGAAGGGTCTCCAGCATGGCTTATCCACAGGTTTTGGCAAAGGTGGTCTGTGTGGGCCTCTTCCAGATCCCAGGGCCCCTTTTGCTAACTGGACCTTGGGGCTGACTGTGAATTGATTTGAGGCCACAGGGGGAGACTGATGCCAGGCCTCTCCCTCCCACCTTTCTCATAGAAAGTGAGAATGAGAGTCCTAATAGAGCCCAGGACAGCTCACCCTCCCACCCCAAGGAGGAGCCTCTTAGATGGACACGCACAGACAGAGAGTCTGGAAAAGCCTCCCACAGCTGGTGGCCGGAGGTCAGCCAAGGATGCCACAGTGACCCTGGTGGAACCTTGTGGGGACAGGCGGAGGCAGGCAGGCATGCAGGCTGCAGGGGCTTGTCTCCCAAGTCCTGTGCAAACCTTGGGAAGGAAGGCTGTTTTTCCTTGAATACTCGAAGAGAAAGCAGCAGTCCTTATGCTGGCCCACCAGCTTCAGCTGACGCAGAACTGCCAGTTGAGAGACAAGTGAGCTTCTGTTTCCAGAAGCAGGGCTACAGGCCAGCAGGGTGACAGGCCAGGTTCTCGCCGGGCCACACTGGGCATGTGCAGGACACTGGGTGGGAGCAGACTCCTGGGGTCCCAGTAATGTCCCTTGTTTGGTGCCCTTCTCACTTCCGCTTCACAGATAAGGACACCAAGGCCAGCTGGGAGGAGGCAGTTACCCTTGCCAAGGCCCAGAGCTAAAGGTGGCAGATGCGGGCTGTGGCCCCGGAGCCCACAGGGACACCTGGAGCCTCAAAAATGAGGCCTGGGGTGGTTGATCTGCTGGGGGAGCAGAGGGAACGGCTTTGGATCTGGGCGTGGAGATGGACTGAGGCTGGCCTGTGTGAGCTCGTCCTGCCGGAGGAGGAAGGCAGTTGTCCTGGGCTCCGGTGGTGCGTGGGGCAGGTGCGGCTAGGGGCCAGAGTGCTCTCTGGAGGTACAGCCACAGGTCCAGGGTCAACCCTGGAGGGGCAGATGGTTCTTGGTTTCTTTCTAAACATTAGCTTTGAAACTTCCTGAGTTAATACATTGGAATCGTGTTATGTATTATTGAGCCTCCAGTCTGGGGTGCTGCATGGACCACAGTGAATGTCTGCCATGACCACCCAGGGCCCCCGTTGGGCAAATAGAGGGGTATCAGACAGGAGCATGGAGTCAGCCTGGCTGGCCTGCAAAACTGCAGATGCTGAAAGGCCCCTCAGGTGGGACCTCCCATCGCCAAGCAGATCTTGACAGGCCTCTGCTTCTTGGTGGAATGTTCTGGTACATTGCAGGATGCATTGGGAAAAGCCACGCGTCCTCAGGCCACATCCCTCATGCCTTTTCTTTTTCCTCCACTTCTGAACACTTCTCTCTCACCTCCCTATCAAGATATGCCTTGCTGGGACCGGGCATCCTGGAGTTCCCTGCTTGGCAGAAGCCCAGAAAGGCCCAGACAAACCCTGCCCCTTGGAGCCACCGTCACCAGAGGGGCAGAAGTGGGGGCTAAAAAAGAACTTAAGGCCAGGTGCAGTGGCTCAAGCACTTTGGGAGACTAAGGCAGGCAGATTGCTTGAGGCCAGGAGTTCGAGGCTAGCCTGGGCAACATGGCAAAACCCCGTCTCTACCAAAAAAAATATAACAATTAGACAGGCATGGTGGCTCATGCCTGTAGGAGGCTGAGGTGGGAGGACCGCTTGAGCCCTGGGGGCCAAGGCCACAGTGAACCATGATTGCACCACTGCACTCCAGCCTAGGCGACAGAGAGAGACTCTGTCTCAAAAAAAAGAACTTAAACCCCAGCGTGGGAGAGCTGTATGCAGACCTTCATAACTAATGCGCCTCATAACCATACCACGTTATGAAACTAATCTCTCCTTTTCATTTGCAAGTAACTCCCCCATCCCTTTTTTTTTTAACTGTTAGAAGCTTGCAGTGTATTTTTCTGCTCAGCCATGATTTTGAAAAACAGTATGTTAATAAACGTGTCGCCATGCTACAATGAATCTGTTCGAAACGTACCTGCATGCAAGCTGTTTGGGACAACTCAAGTTTGAGCTGCTCTGTGTGTGTTGTGTTTGGGAGTCATCTGAATTGTTTTTCCTGTGTCGTTCACAACCTGTTAAGCCCCTGGGATAAAGCTGATTAAAACTGGGATTCCCCAGGGTACCCCCATCCCATCTGTTAGCTGCGTTCCAAGCTCTTCCCAGAGAGGCTGCGCCCACCGGCATTCTGCTCTGTCCGGGTGAGTAACTCATATTTCTTTCTTTCTCCTTTTTTTCTCCTGAACTTTCCAGGTAAAAGTACACCTGTAAGCCAGCTTGGTTCCGCAGACTTTCCCGAGGCCCCTGATCCATTCCAGCCACTCGGGGCTGACAGCGGCGACCCGTTCCAAAGTAAAAAGGGGTTTGGGGACCCGTTTAGTGGAAAAGATCCATTTGTCCCCTCCTCTGCAGCTAAACCTTCTAAGGCCTCTGCCTCGGGCTTTGCAGACTTCACCTCTGTAAGTTGAGTTCTCTCCCCACCGGGCCAACCCTCCAACCCTCCGCTTGCAGCTTTCCTGGGGTTTTTGTCTTCTTTTAAAGGCAAACCTCCCAGCTTCTCTAGCCTCTTGGTACCTCATACTCTCTGTCCCTCGAGTTATTTATTCCACACTGCTGCTTCTGTAAGAAGAACAGTTTCTCAATAAAAAAAAGGAAAAACAGCCGCGGTTTGGATGCTCGATCATAGAGGCATGGTATTCTTCCAGCAGGGAGGCGGGACATGTCTGTCCTTCATGGTAGATTCTTTGTATTCTTTCTGTCGCAGTGAGGCTGTTGTGTTCACTGATTTTTGGAAGCCAAGATGTCAAACACTTCTGAAGTATGAAAAGAAGATTGCAAAAGTTACATTAGGGTTCCGCCGTCCCCAAAAAAAGTCATTTGTGCAAAAGTTCTCACAGTCCCGCTCAATGCGTTTTGTGCCACAAATACAAATTGAAGGACTTCAGGCAGATCGAAGCAGGGAAGAGCAATTTGATTTTTTTTTTAAGCTTGTTAATTTCAGTTCAGCTCCAGTGAAAAAAGCAATGCCGTCTAGAACAACCACTCTGAAAGCTAAGACAAAAAGAGCCCAGAAAAGCCATTTAGCAGAGTTAAGTGCCTTTTGAGAAGCAAATCCCGGGATTTTGAAAGCCTAGCATTGTTTTTCTCCCGGTCAAAAATACTCCAGATTGTAAGCGGATTCGAGGAGTTTTCCGTAGCTTCCTTGATATACAAAATCTTGTTCTCTGAGAGCTTCAGGTGTCTCTTCCCAGATTGGTTTCACTATGTGTTACGCCCCCACTTTCTTCCTTCCAGCTTGTGAGTTCCTTCACCATTAGGTGTGAGACATGTTATTTATAGATGCCCTAACTCCTGGATGTTTCTTTGAACACAAGCCCTGCCATATCAATGCACACAAAGCACCCGATTTGTTTCTGAGCCATCTTGATGACCTCTACCGTGTACAGCTATCCTGTGGCTTATTTATCAATTTATTTATTTCAGTCACAGGGTCTCGCTGTTTTGCCCAGGCTGGACTGCAATGGCACGATCATAGCTCAATTGTAACCTCAAGCGATCCTCCCATCTCAGCCTCCTGAGTAGCTGGGGCTACACGTGGGCAACACCATGCCAGAGTAATTTTTAATTTTTTTTTTTTTGTAGAGATGGGGTCTTGCTTTGTTGCCTGGACTGGTCTGGAACTCCTGGCCTCAAGTGATCCCCCAACCTTGGCCTCCCAAAGTGCTGGTATTATACATGACTGGCTCGTGTGGCGTATTTCAGTCTCCCAAGACCCTGACTTGTTTTGTTTTTGTTTTTGAAACGGAGTCTCGCTCTGTCACCCAGGCTGGAGTGCAGTGGCACGATCTCGGCTCACCACAACCTCCGCCTCCCAGGTTCAAGTGATTCTCTTGCCTCAGCCTCCTGGGTAGCTGGGACTATAGGCATGTGCCACCATGCCCAGCTAATTTTTTAAATTTTTAGTAGAGATGGGTTTCATCGTGTTGACCGGGATGGTCTCAATGTCTTGACCTCAGGTGATGTGCCGACCTCAGGTGATGTAACTCCCATAATGCTGGGATTACAGCCACTAGGCCCGGCCAACCCTGACCTGTTTCCGACTCTGGGTGACCCATAAATATTTTACAACTGCAGCGAGTTTGATTTTTACTGACCCTAGATGCACATTGGGGATATATGAAAATGGTGACGTTGTTAATAAAAGTCAGAAACAAAACCTGCTTTATCTAGAGTTTCTTGGATAGCCCTTCATTTATTTTCTGGTGGAAAAATATTAAATGCTGATTAAAAAAAAAACAGAACTCTTCACACATGACTCAGGTACCCTGTCTTGGGTAGGGAATTGTTAGGTAAGAGGGGTGCACGGTAGCTCGAAGAAATGACTGTTCTCTTTCTGAAATTCATAGTTCTGTTTCCTGTGATCCTAACCCCCAAAGGGCTCGTTTTTTCTAAAACATAAAAAGAAAACCACGCAAGGTTTCAAGGTGTCATTTGGCTTAGCCCTTCTGGTTGTTTCAGAACAATCATTAACTTCAATTGTGAAGCAGTGCCAGCCGTTTTCTCACCCTCATCTCCAGGTAGGGAATCAAATTCAACCCAGGCCTGGGTGCAGCCCTGCTGTTTTCTGGTTTTCTTTTTTCACCCCTATTTTTTTGGTTTATACATTTTCTTTTTCTTTTTCTTTTTGGGACAGAGTCTTGTTCTTGTCGTCCAGGCTGGAGTGCAGTGGCACGATTGCGGCTCACTGCAACCTCCACTTTCTGGGTTCAAGCGATTCTCCTGCCTCAGCCTCCCGAGTAGCTGGGACTACATGTGCCCGCCACCACACCCAGCTAATTTTTGTATTTTTAGTAGAGATGGGGCTTCATCATGTTGGCCAGGCTGGTCTTGAACTCCTGAACTCATGATCCGTCCGCCTCGGCCTTCCAAAGTGCTGGGATTTCAGGCGTGAGCCACTGTGCCCGGCCTGGTTTTTACATTTTCAGAGGTGGGTCTCGCTCCGTCACCCAGGCTGGAGTGCAGTGGTGCCATCACGGCTTCACTGCAGCCTTGACCTCCCAGGCTCAGGCAATCATCCCACCTCAGCCTCCCATGTAGCTGGGGCCTCAGGTGGGCACCACTGCATCTGGCTAATTTGATTTTACTTTATTTATTTTATTTTTTTAAGAGATGGGTTCTTGCCCAGGCTGGAGTACAGTGGCTGTTCACAGGTGTGATCCTACTGCTCATCAGCACGGGAGTTTTGACCTAGACCAGTTCACCTCTCCTTAGGCAACCTGGTGGTCCCCTGCTCCCAGGAGGTCACCATATTTATGCCGAACTTAGTGTGGACACCCAGTCGGCATAGCGCACTACAGCCCAGAACTCCTGGGCTCAAGCGATCCTCCCACCTCACCCTCCCGAGTAGCTGGGACTACAGGCACCCACCACTGCGCCCAGCTGCATCTGGCTAATTTTAAAATGTCCTTGTAGAGACAAGATCTCACTTTATTACCCAGGGTGGGCTTTGAACTCTGGGCTCAAACAATCCTCCTCCCTTGGCCTCCCAAAGTGTTAGGATTACAGGCATGAGACCCTGCGCCCAGCCTGTTTTCTGTTTAAAATCACTTTTCCCACTGCAAATACCTATTTTTTTCCAGAGGAAATTGTTAGATAGTGCACTTCAGCCACTCTGAAGGAATGGGGTGAGGACAGGACCCTTCATTGTTTTTGTTTGTCTCTTTGGGTCGAATCATTGTTTAAAATCATCCATGACCAGCCCTCCTCTGGGTACTTGAGATGTCTCTCCATGTTTCTGGCATTCAGGGGGCTCCGCCGATTGGCCGGTGGTTTCTGGGTTCACTGGGTCCGGAATATTTGCGCTAACTTAGTAGAGGGTACAGCTGCTTCCTCTGGTTCGAATAATTCCACTTCCCTGAGCACATGCCGAGAGGGCTCTGACTGCCCGGCAGATTGGCAGTATGACTTTCAGCGCGGACGTTCTGAGACTGATGTCCAGGCTGCGTTTTCACCTGTGCAGGGGCAGCCCCATCCATGTTGGCAGTCAGGGGGGCCCAGTCACCCACACTTCACTTGGGGAGGTGGTGCCCTGGCTGTGCCTCTCCAGAACCCTCTTATTTACAAGCCCCGAATTTCCATCAGTGGATTATTTGTGCTTGTGGTGGTTCCTGGGAAACTTCTTCCCTCTCGTATTTCTTTAAAAGCAGGCCTGTCTGTCTCAGGCAAATGTGTTCATTAGGAAGTGGCATTTCTAGGTTAGCAGAATGGTTCTTTTGGAAGTTCGCATTAAGAGCAGTGCAGATATCAGATCAGCTAAGCCGTGCTTTAAATTATTGAAGGAGTTGGATACAATTTCAGTGTCAGAACAAGTGAATGAATGGGAGGTGGCTAGAAGTGTCCTGTGCACGGTGTGGTGGAAGTGCCATCAGACGCCTTGGAGCGCAGGTGTCTTCCTAGTGAGGACAGGTGCCAGGTGCCTCCCGGCCGTCCTATCACCCAGCATGCGAAGCTATCTGAACTGTGGATTTCCAAGAGGCTGCTGAGATGAACCACTTACCATGCACCCTGAGCAGGCAGGCCTCATGAGGGCCATATCTCGGAAGGGCAGTATCCTGCCCCTGCGGTGTCTCAGTTCCATGGTAGTGCCAGAGGGAATCAAAAATCAGAGTTGTTATGAATCCCAGCTGCTATTGGTTTTGCAGTGGCCACACCCACAGGCATCCAGACTGTGGCCCACGTGACCTACCCAGATCCAAGAACTGGAAGGTGGCCCCACCTAGGGCTAAGACAGCAGACACAGAGGAATCCACTTCGGAGCCCCCTTTCTGGAGAGCTCTCCCCGACCTCACAGCCCATCCTGCCTCCTAAGTGCCCGCAGACCTCGCCAATGCAAGTTTCCAGGGTGGATTCGTGAGCTGGCCTTGAACCAGTGGACTCTGAAGACGTTGGAAACTCTCCTACCGATATCTTTCATTTGGAAACACAGACCCCGCAAACAGAAGGCACTTCAGTGACACTCTGCGACATGGGGGCTCAGCGGGGCCAGAGAAGGCAGCGGGGGTGGGGGCTATGGTTCAGACCCAGCAGGCTGGTTACGTGGCCGTTCCCGGCTTTGATTTGGATCCGGGTGAAATTTACCGTGAGCTCCCGCCCACCCCGCCCTCAAGACTGGTGGAGGGAGAGGTCCGAGTCAGCGGCGCCATCTCCCTCCCACTGTTGTCAGCAGCACCATGGAATAATCTCCGCCTGCACTTGTTGTTTTTTCCTTGTTTTTCTCCCCGTGAGGTATTGGAAAATTCCCCAAAGTGGGGCGGGAAGTGGGGGAAATGATTATCTGTGCCCATGGCAGTGACACAGTGGCAGGAGGGAGATCGACCTGGAGACTCGTCAGACCCCTAAGTGTTTTGCTGGGCAGCGCCTCTAAGAAGTCAAGACTCCGCCCTTCCTCCCAGAGACATCTTTTCTTGATACTGACACTCCGCCTGTCCCCTGTCCAGGTCCTGAGGCCACCTAGAGGGAGGCCTCCAGGGCTCTGCATCCTCCTCCCAACCAGGTTCCTTGCATCCCCGCTCCTGCACCCAGCCCAGTCCCTCCCGCCCTGCCATCTGGCCCCATCTCTCCTGCCCCTTGCTCATGCCACCATCAAGCCGTGAAACATCCAGACACTGCCATTCCAATCACCCAACTCACTCGCCCACGGAGCCTCCATGGGAAAATTCCAGCTCCTTTCTGAGGCCCACAAGACCCTCAGTCTGGCTTATCCCACTCCATGCTTCGTCCTGGTAACAGTGCCCGACCCCACAAGGACGCATCCTCCCTGTCAGCTTCAGCTGCTAGCCATGCCCCCCAACCTACCACAGTCTGGGGGGAAAAGTCTAAAGAGTGTAAGCCACCCCTTCCTTGGCCTGAGTGTCCCTGGCTGTCAGAGGGATGAGATGACAGCGGGCCCACCTCCCAGTTGTCACGCAAACCTAGTGCTATGTGTGGTAGAGAGCCGTGAGCGTTTCTGTGTGCCTCCTTCCCTGCACTCCGGGGAGCCAGCAGGGGCCTCCTCGAGAGCCTGGGTCCCAGACTGTACTGGGATTGTTTGTATATTTCTGCTCCCAAGGGCGCCTTGGGAAGAGCCACCGTGTTATCATTGGTGTTACTCCAGCGTTGAGCAGAGAGCTGGTGAGAGGCAGTGCATTGCAGTGAGGTGTTCATAAGGGAATCCTTTTAGTCTCTAAGTGGCAGCAGCTTTCCTGGGGGGGACCCGATGATGCCAGCGACCTCCCAAGGAAGTCCAGGATGCAGGGATCCACCCTAGGGGAGGAGCCTGTGGGATGTGGCTTTTCTTTTCATAGCTAACGAATTTTGGATCGTCTGGAATCACCCGGTCTCAGCATCAAGATGCTTTTCTCCCTTTGTTAAGTTTTTATTTTAACTGAACATTTTAGAAAAATACCCCAAGAATAAAGATTTGACTAAATGGCAGTGTGACTGCCACGGCTTTTCTCAAGGTTCTGGTAGAAAATGACCCTCAGAGGGTCTCGGAGTGCTCCGAAGAGCTGCGTTCCCAGACTGCAGAATTAGTCTGCACTGCGGGGCTTTAGAGCTGTGCATGTTCGAACTTCCCCATCTCTACACCACTTGGCCACCAACATCAAGGGTTCATCCTCACTTCTCTGCGTGGGGCTGGGTGACTGGTTTCTCTGAGGCCCAGAGGTCACAGTTAAGGTCATACTTAATCACATGCACACTGTCTGCTCTGCCTTCCAGATGGGGGGCCTGAGCCAGGCTCTCACACCCACTGGACCCAGCCAAGACACTTTCCCCTTGCACATCGGATCCTCCGTGGGGCGGTGGGCAGGCCCCTGTCCCCTCCCACACATTCCCTGCCTCCCTCCAGCCTGCAGGTCCTAGCCCCAGGACCACATCACCCACTCTCCGTTTTTCCTTTGCAGTTTGGCAATGAGGAGCAGCAGCTGGCGTGGGCCAAGCGGGAGAGCGAGAAGGCGGAACAGGAGAGGCTGGCTCGGCTGCGGCGGCAGGAGCAGGAGGACCTGGAACTGGCCATCGCGCTTAGCAAGGCTGACATGCCCGCTGCCTAGGCGCGGGCTGTGCGCGGGCGGGACAGGGCATGGGTGGGTTCCGGAGAGGGGACAGTGCGGATGTCTACACACACACACACACACACACACACACGTGCACACATACACACATCATGTCTACACATGCACACACCACATACACTGTAGCCACCGTACACCAACGGCCAGGACTGGAAGGCTCGTTCAGGGTGAGCAAACTCGGCTGTAAGGCCTAGAGAGGCCCCATCTCCTAGGGAGGCCCTTACAGGGGCCGTGCGCCACGTCTGTAGGTCCCTCTCTCCAATGTGCCATCCCCCCAGGGCTGACTGTGTCCAGCTCTTCTCTGGGAATGAACACATGGTGGTCAGCCCAGGTGAGGAAGCACCCACGGCCTCCCTGCCGCCTCCCACTCATAGCTGCAGACATCCCCGCCCGCCCGTCCACGTATCAGTCAGACACTCCCCCAGCGGTGTATGCATTCGTTGTATAAAATGAAGTTTGAATGATTAATATAAATATTTTAATACAAAAGAAGAGAAGCTTCTTTAATCTCTGTAAACACTGTTTCTCCTGCATTCATATCAGGAAGATCAACCTTGCAAAAATAGGTGGAATGTTGCTCTTTAAATCTTAAATTTTTACCTTTTTGTTTCTTTGGTATTTTCTTTAGGAGACAGGATCTTCTCATGTTGCCCAGGCTGCCTAGACTCAAAACAGTCCTCCTGTCTCAGCCTCCCAAAGTGTCGGTATTACAGGCGTGAGCCACCAAGCCCTGCCCATCTTTGTGTTTTCACCAACTTTGTCTTTTAGGACAGTTTTAAATTTGCAGAAAAATTGCAAAGAAGATAGAGCATAAGCCCCTTAGACAATTTACCCTTTAAAAAAATTTTTGGGACAGGTTCTGAGCTCTGTCACCCAGGGTGAAGTGCAGTGGCATGATCTCAGCTCACTGCAACCTCCGTCCCCTGGGCTCAAGCCATCCTCCCACCTCAGCCTCTGAAAGGGCTGGGATTACAGACGTGTGCCACCGTGCCTGGCCGGTTTTAAAGTTGCAGAAAGATTGCAAAAATAAAAATAAATAAAAAACAAAGGGTGGCCGGGCACAGTGACTCAAGGCTGTTGTTTGGCTCTGTGGGAGGCCAAGGTAGGCGGGTCACAAGGTCAGGAGATCAAGACCAGCCTGGCCAACGTGGTGAAACCTCATCTCTACTAAAAATACAAAAATTGGCTGGGCGTGGTGGTGCATGCCTATAGTTCCAGCTACTCAGGAGGCTGAGGCAGGAGAATCGCTTGAACCCGGAAGGTAGAGGTTGCAGTGAGCTGAGATCATGCCACTGCACTCCAACCTGAGTGATAGAGCAAGACTCTTTCTCAAAAAAAAAAAAAAACAAAAAACTAAGGGTTCCCATAAACCCCTTAGAGAGTTTATCCTATTTTTAATATCTTACATTATGCGTTACTTACGTCCCAATTAATGAACCAATATGAATTATTATTAAACTAGAGTCCACACTTTATTCAGAATTGCTGTTTTTTGACCGGGTGTGGTGGCTCACGCCTGTAATCCCAGCACTTTGGGAGGCCAAAGCAGGGAGATCGCCTGCAGTCAAGGGTTCGAGACAAGCCTGGCCAACGTCTCTACTAAAAAAACATAAAAATTACCCAGAGATGGTGATGCGCACCTGTCATCTCAGCTATTTGGGAGGCTGAGGAAGGAGAATCACTTGAACTCAGGAGATGGAGGGAGGTTGCAGTGAGCCGAGATCTCACCGTCGTACTCCAGCAACAAGAAAGACACTGTCTCAAAAAATAGAATTGCAGGCTGTCTCTACTAAAAAGAAACATAAAAATTACCCAGGTGTGGTGACATGCACCTGTAATCTCAGCTATTCCATAGGCTGAGGAAGGAGAATCAGTTGAACTCAGGAGGTGGAGGGAGGTTGCAGTGAGCCGAGATCTCACCATTGCACTCCAGCAACAAGAAAGACATTCTGTCTCAAAAAATAGAATTGCAGGCCAGGTGCGGTGTGGCTCATGCCTATAATCCCAGCACTTTGGGAGGCTGAGGCAGATGGATCATTTGAGGTCAGGAGTTCAAGACCAGTCTGGCCAACGTGGTGAAACCCCATCTCTACTAAAAATACTAAAAAATTAGCCAGGCGTGGTGGCTTGTGCCTGTAATCCCAGCTACTCAGGAGACTAAGGCAGGAGAATCACTTAAGCCTGGGAGATGGAGGTTGTGGTGAGCCAAGATCACACTTCTGCCCTCCAGTCTGGGCGACAGAGTAAGACCCTGTCTAAAAAAAAAAAAGGTTCTGTTCCTCCCCTAATGTCCTTTTTCTGTCCCAGGACACCCCCTGACATTCAGCCATCACATCTCTTTAGGCTTCTCTGGGCTGTGTGAGTTTCTCAAACATTCTGTGTTTTTGATGCTCTTGATAGTTACAAGAAGAACTGGTCAGGTGCTCTGTAGAATGTCCCTCCACTGGGATTTGTCTGATGTTTTTCCCATGACTAGATGGGGAGCTGGGTTTGGGGGAGGAGGACCACAGAGACGAAGTGCCTTGACATTATTTAATGACATCAAAGATCCATGTCATCAACATGACTCACAGTGCTGGTGTTGACACTGACCCACTGGACATAGATTGTTTTTTTTATTATTTTATTTTATTTTGAGATGGAGTTTCGCTCTTGTCACCCAGGCTGGAGTGCCATGGCACAATCTCAGCTTGCTGCAGCCTACACCTCCCAAGTTCAAGCAGTTCTGCCTCAGCCTCCTGAGTAGCTGGTATATTACAGGCACCTGCTGCCTGGATAATTCTTCGTATTTTTAGTAGAGATAGGGTTTCACCATGTTGACGAGGCTGGTTTGGTACTCCTGGCCTAAGGTAGATTCAGTTTTAAAAAGCAGCTTTTCAAGCTCAGATATTTTGTTACATAGACTCATCTCAGGGCAATAATTCGTGAGATTGAAAATACAGGCCTGGCTCAGTGGCTCATGCCTGTAATCCCAACACTTTGGGAGGCTAAGGTGGGTGGATCACCTAAGGTTGGGAGTTTGAGACCAGACTGACCAACATGGAGAAACTCTGTCTTTACTAAAAATACAAAATCAGCTAAGTGTGGTGGCTCATGCCTCTAATCCCAGCACTTTGGGAGGCTGAGGTGGGGGGATCACCTGAGGTCAGGAGCTTGAGACCAGCCTGGCCAACATAGTGAAGCCCTGTCTCTACTAAACATACAAAAATTAGCTGGGCGTCATAGTAGGCACCCGTAATCCCAGGTACTTAGGAGGCTGAGGCAGGAGAATTGCTTGAACCTGGCAAGTGGAGGTTGCAGTGAGCTGAGATTGCACCATTGCACTCCAGCCTGGGTGACAGAGTGAGACTCAGCCTCAAAAAAAAAAAAAAAAAAAAAGGAAAGAAAATCCACGTACAAGACTGAACCCACTCAGTTCAAACCTGTGTTGTTGAAGGGTCATCTGTAAACCGTCAGCTGAAGTTTATGGCAGATTTTGGGGAATGTAGAGATTGCAAGCCCCTCTTCCAGGTTATAGATCCTGGAGGATCCCTGTGGTCCTGGAGACGAGGGTGCTGGGAGGGGACGTTTCCTTGGCACCCATGGAATAGCCTTGCTTTGTGGATCAGGGGCCTGATGGGGCGTCATGGGCTTTGCAACCTCTGAGGGGTCCTAGCCGTCCGTACAAAAGTGAACAGCTTCCTGAAAGTGGTCGTGGCTGAAGGCCATCCCCAAGACTTCCTTCCTCCTGGAGGAAAACCCCAGAGTGCATCCAAAGACCTCACGCCACGTGCTTCTGCCATGACAGATCCCTTTGGGGAAGGTGCCGAGTCACCTCTACCCTGGGTGGTCACAGCTTTGGCATTTGAAGGAAGGTGAGGCCCACACTCTGTATTAGGTTTTGGACGCCACAGTTTTCACAGCAATTCAACTTCCATCATCTTGTTGGAAACTCAGAGCAACCTTGTAGATGAAGAGGGTGGATGTGAACCCATTTTCCTGATGGGAAAACTGAGACTCATTTCCTGCAGTCATTTGCTCAGAGCTCCGAAGCCAGCCAGGGGCGGAGGCCCGTTTTGCTGATTTGAGAAAATAATTGAGGGTTTCTTAGAAAACTCGAGGGTTTCTAGTTTCTTGTTGTCTTCTGCTTATTTGCATATTCACCGTACCCAGAAGAGGCAGGCAATGGCTCTTGATATCTTAGAAATGGAAAACCATGTACTGAATTAGGAGCTCTTACCCAGGGGATGGGGCTTTTTAGGGAAATCAGTGAATCCCTGAATGCACATTTGTGGGTTTTTTATTGTAGGTGGGTTTGCAGAGTGTTCATCACTTTTTATCTTTTTTCTCCCCCCCACCCCCCTTTTTTAGAGATGGGGGTCTCGCTCTGTCACCCAGGCTGGAGTGCAGTGGCCCAGTCATAGCCCTCTGCAGCCTTGAACTCCTGCGCTCAAGCGATCCTCCTGCCTTAGCCTCCTGAGCAGCTGGGACTAGGGGTTTGTGTGCCACCACACCCAGCTAATTTTTTTAAAAAATAGAAACAGGGTCTCACTATGTTGGCCAGGCTTATCTCCAACTCCTGACCCCAAGTGACCCTCCCGCCTCAGCCTCCCAAAGTGCTGTTGGCATTATGGGTGTGAGCCACTGCACCTGGCCCCCATCTGATTTTTATTTTATTATTATTTTTTGAGACAGAGTTTTGCTCTTGTTGCCCAGACTGGAGTGCAATGGCGTGATCTTGGCTCACCACAACCTCTGCCTCCCAGGTTCAAGCAATTCTTCTGCCTCAGTCTTCCAAGTAGCTGGGATTACAGGGGCACCCACCACCATGCCCGGCTAATTTTCTATTTTTAGTAGAGGCGGGGTTTGTCCATGTTGGTCAGTCTCAAACTCTCGACCTCGGGTGATCCACCCACCTGAGCCTCCCAAAATTCTGGGATTATAGGCGTGAGCCACCACGACCAGCCCCCATCTGATTTTTAAAGAGGTCCTCAGACCCCCTAAAATGTTAGAAGCCAGTTTTAAATCCTGTTTTTTTCCTTCCCTGCTACACACACACACACACACACACGCGCGCGCGCGCACGCACGCACACACTCCCCTGCTGTGTAAATAATCAACATCAAATCCATGAATCCGTTCCTTTCCCATTAGCTCTGTCTCTTCCGTGGCAGAGGACACTCATGCCCTTTCCTGAAGAACAGAGTATCCAGTTGGAACAAATGTAGAATGAAAATTTCCAAACATAATAGTTGACCAGGATAGTAAACACCCCCGCCCCGTCATCCTTCTGCCCAGCATCACCTCATCCAGATTTTCCACATTTGCCTCGCGGCTGTCTTCCTTTGCTCTGGAGAAGTGCTTGAGGACCAGCCGGAGTCAGGATGCCGTTTCACCCACATGCACCGAAGTGCGCGCCACTCTGTGTGGTGACTGACACGCTACATATACTCCATGCCAAGGTCACGCCTGAGAAAATGAACAATGACCCCTCCTTCTATCCATCAGATCTTTCATATAAGAGGCAACTTTTTTTTCAAATCTTTTTTTTTTCCTTTTTTTCTTTTTTTTTTTGAGACAGAATCTCCCTCTTGTCACCCAGGCTGGACTGCAGTGGCGTAACCTTGGATCACTGCAACCTCCACCTCCTAGGTTCAAGCGATTCTCCAGAGTTGCTGGGATTACAGGCACAAGCCACCATACCCAGCTAATTTTTGTATTTTTAGTAGAGACAGGGTTTCACTATGTTGGCTGGTCTCGAACTCTCAGCCTCAGGTGATCCACCCGCTTGACCTTCCATAGTGCTAGGATTTAGGCATGACCCATCGCGCCCAGCCCTTTTTCAAATAGTTTTGATCTAGGGTTGGTTGAATCAGCAAATACAGAAACTTCCAATACAGCAGGCCAAGAGGCAACTTTTATTTTTATTTATTTATCTTTAGAGAAAGGGCTCACTCTGTCGCTCAGGCTGGAGTGCAGTGGTGCGATCATAGCTCACTGCAGCTTCGACTTCCTGGGCTCAAGTGATCCTCCCACATCAGCCTCCCAAGTAGCTGGGACTAGAGGTGTGCACCACCACGCCTGGCTAATTAAAAAAAAATTTTTTATTTTTACAAACGGGGTCTCGCTGTGTTGCCCAGGCTGGTCTCAAATTCCTGGCCTCAAGGAATTCTCCCACCTTGGGCCTCCCAAAGTGCTGGGATTACAGGCGTGTGCTGCTGCACCAGGCCGCAAGAGGGAACTTTTTTTTTTTTTTTTAGAGACAGAGTCTCCCTCTGTTGCCCAGGCTGGAGTGCAATAGCGTGATCTTGGCTCACTGCAACCTCCGCCTCCTGGGTTCAAGTGATTCTCCTGCCTCAGCTTTCTGAGTAACTGGGTACAGGCATTCGCCACTATGCCTGGCTAATTTGTTATTTTAGTAGAGACAAGGGTTTCATCATGTTGGTCAGGCTGGTCTTGAACTCCTGACCCTGTGATCCACCCACTTCAGCCTCCCAAAGTGCTGGGATTCCAAGCGTGAGCCACTGTGCCTGGCCTTTTTTTTTTTTTTTTTTTTGAGACAGAGTCTCGCTCTGCCGCCCAGACTGGAGTGCAGTGGCTCAATCTCAGCTCACTACAGCCTTTGCCTCCCGGGTACAAGCGATTCTCCTGCCTCAGCCTCCCAAGCTGGAACTATAGGTGCTTGCCACCATGCCCGGCTAATGTTTTGCATTTTTTAATAGAGACGGAGTTTTGCCGTGTTGCCAAGGCTGGTCTCAAACTCCTGACCTCAGGTGATCCACCCGCTTCGGCCTCCCAAATACGCTAGGATTACAGGTGTATGCGCCCAGCCAAAAGAAGCAACTTTTCACTGCAACCCCGTTGCGTTTTGCCTCCAGATTGTAGAGAGTCATGTCCCCTTCGTGGGAACCCTCCACCTTCTCCCCATCCAGCAACCCAGTTTGGACTCCTGGTTGCCTGGAATTCAAGGGCCCACATTGTCCGGTCCAAGCTGTGTTTCGGAAAAGGATGACGGGTGATCGCCAGCCTCCTCTGAGTAAATGAAATCACATCTTCAAAGCCAGTTTTATGTAAAAGTACATTCTCGTCCTGGAACAGTTGTGGAAGGCTATTTTTAAAACTGTCCAGGAAGCGTCTGGGAAACAAACTGCCTCTTGAAATATGGACTAAGTATTTCTCCCCCTTATCAGATCGGGTTCCTTTGAAACATGCTACTTTGTTTTTTGTTTTTTGGGTTTTTTTTTCCCAAAATTTTCCCCAGTAAAAGTTACTAGGACCTGTACAAATTGTATCATGAGCTGTTTTTGGAAAAACCTAAAGGGAAATGGAAATCCGATGGTTATCGCGAGCTTATTCCAAAGAGATGACGTGACGTGGGCTTGCCTGGGTAGAGTCATGTTTACACTGAGTGGGTCTTTATTTTTATTATACTATTATTATTATTTTTGAGATGGAGTTTTGCTCTTGGTGCCCAGGCTGGAGTGCAGTAGCATAATCTTGGCTCACTGCAACTTCCACCTCCCGGGTTCAAGCCATTCTCCTGCCTCAGCCTCCTGAGTACCTGGACTTATAGGTGCCCGCCACCATGCCCGGCTAATTTTTGTCTTTTTAGTAGAGATGGGGTTTCGTCGTGTTGGCCAGGTTGGTCTCAAACTCCTGACCTCGGGTGATCCACCCGCCTCCACCTCCCAAAGTGCCGGGATTGCAGGCGTGAGCCACCGTGCCCAGCTGAGTGGCTCTTTAAATATCATTCCTTGATTTGCTTTCTGGTTTTGTTTTGTTTTGGGGACAGGGTCTTGCTCTGTTGCCCAGGCTGGAGTGCAGTGGTGCAAACATAGCTCACTGCAGCCTCCACGTCTGAGCTCAGGCCATCCTCCCACCTCAGCCTCCTGAGTTGCTGGAACCACAGGCATGTGCCACCAGGCCCAGCTAGTTTTAAAAAATTGGCCAGGAGCAGTGTCTCATGCCTGTAATCCCAGCACTTTGGGAGGCCGAGGTGGGTGGATCACCTGAGGTCAGGAGTTCGAGACCAGCATGGCCAACATGGTAAAAACCCTGTCTGTATTAAAATTACAAAAAATTAGCCAGGCATGGTGGTGGGCAGCTGTAATCCCAGCTACTCGGGAGACTGAGGCAGAAGAATCACTTGAACCCAGGAGGTGGAGGTTACAGTGACCCGATATCGTGCCACTGCCCTCCAACCTGGAGGAACAGGGTAAGACTCTGTCTCAAAAAAAAAAAAAAAATTATTCATGGAGATGCAGTCTCTCTAGGTTGCCCAGGCTGGTCCGGAACTCCTGGCCTCAAGCAGTCCTCCTGCCTCAGCCTCCCAAAGTGCTGAGGTTATAGGCATGAGCCACCACACCCAGCCTGATTTGCTCTCTGACTAACGTACAGGGGTGCTCTCTATTTATGACCTTGGACTTAATGTCTGTGTTTTCTCATTTGGCCAAGGAGGTTGGACCAGACAACCAGTGAAGACCTTTCGTTTTTCCTTTTTTTTTGAGACAATCTCACACTGTCACCCAGGCTGGAGTGCAGTGGCACAGTCTTGGCTCACTGCAACCTCTGCCTCCTGGGTTCAAGTGATTCTCCTGCCTCAGTCTCCCAAGTAGCTGGGAATACAGGCGGGCACCACCAATACCTGGCTAATTTTTGTATTTTTAGTAGAGACAGGGTTTCATCATGTTGGCCAGGTTGGTCTTGAACTCCTGACCTCAAGTGATCCGCCCACCTTGGCTTCCCAAAGTGCTGGGATTACAGGTGTGAGCTGCCACACCTGGCCCAGTGAAGACCTTTCTAACTCTAAAAGTCCTTAAGATGACCATTCAAGTCTCTAAAAAGACACATATTTTAGGATCTCACATAATAAAAAAAAAGAAAAATTGAATGAACGTTATTTTGTAACCTCATCTTTATTTAAAATATTTTGCTCGCTCTTGATAACCTTAATTTCATAGTTAAGGGGGAAAATGCTAGTTCAGATAACACTAATTTACAGGCTGGGCATGGTGGCTCATGCCTGTAATCCCAGCACTTTGGGAGGCTGAGGCAGAAGGATCAGTTGAGGCCAGGAGTTAGAGGCTGGGGTGCCTGCTCTCCAGCCTGGTGACAGAGCAAGACCCCAACTCTAAAAATAAAACAACAAAAAACTCTGCTATATGTCTCAATAGTATATCAACAATGTGTAATTAGATCAATATGTTATATATCAATAATATATCTTGTAAACTTTAAAAACACCATTGCAAAAAATACTAGTCTAATAAACGAGCAGTTCTGTGACTTTCCATTGGTTTTCCCATATTAACCTTCATCTGGGAGAGCGAGAGCCCTTTCTGAGGCCAGAAACATAAGAACTTTGAGATCCTGGTCTGCAATGAACATTATTTCTTTGTACTAAGGACAAAGGGCAGAATTTCCACTCCAAGAGCCAAAAAAAGACCCAAGACAAGATGGAGCAATTGTTCAACTATAAACACACTTTGTGAAGGAAACGAGGATCCTTGTTCTAAGAGAACAATATGGTGGCCCAGGACCCTGGTTTCTTTTCCGGTTCTAGATCCTGGAGCAAGATACCTGTGGTTTCTCTTCCCCTGAGGTGGACCAGAGAAGATGCTGAAGCCATGGAGAGGCGACAGGCATCTTGGAAAAAGCACAGCCTGGAGTCAGAGTTGGTGTGAAGATAGCTTCACCTCTGGGGAGCATGACCTTGGGGACCTCAAATCACTACTCAGAGTCCCATTTTTCTTCATCTATAAAATAGAGGTCATTGGCCAGGCGCGGTGGCTCACACCTGTAATCCCAGCACTTTGGGAGGCCGAGGGGGGCAGATCACGAGGTCAGGAGTTCGAGACCAGCCTGAACAACACGGTGAAACCCTGTGTCTACTAAAAATACAAAATTAGCTGGGCATGGGGGCGCATGCCTGTAATCCCAGCTACTTGGGAGGCTGAGGCGGGAAAATCGCTTGAACCCGGGAGGCGGAGGCTGCAGTGAGCCAAGATCGTGCCACTGCACTCCAGCCTGGGCAAGACAGAGACTCTATCTGAGAAAAAAACAAAAACAAAACACCAGAGAGGTCATAACAGCTATCCCTCAGGCCATATTCTAGATGCTCAACTAACATAGTAGGAAGAGTGGTAGTGAGTATTTTTTTTTTTAATTAATTCTAGCTCTGTCGCCCAGTGCAGTGACATGATCTCGGCTCACTGCAACCTCTGCCTCCCGGGTTCAAGCGATTCTTCTGCCTCAGCCTCCTGAGTAGCTGGGACTGCAGGTGTACGCCACCACACCTGGCTAACTTTTGTATTTTTTTTTTAGGGTTAGGGTTAAGGTTGGGACCACTGTTCCTGGCTTTTTTTTTTTTTAATCATGGCCAAGGTCAGTGGATCACACCTGTAATCCCAGCACTTTGGGAGGCCTAGGCAGGAGGATCACTTGAGGCCAGGAGTTCGAGACCAGCCTGGCCAAGAGGGAAAAACCCTGTCTCTACTGAAAATACAAGAGTTAGTGGGATGTGGTGATGCGCATCTGTAATCCCAGCTACTTGGGAGACTGAGGCACAAAAATTGTTTGAAGCTGGGAAATAGAAGTTGCAATGAGCAAAGATTGTGCCACTGCACTCCAGCCTGGGTGACAGAGCAAGACTCCGTCTCAAAAGTAACATTTTCATTATGATAAAAAACATGAAACTTTGGCCGGGCGCGGTGGCTCACGCCTGTAATCCCAGCACTTTGGGAGGCCGAGGCGGGTGGATCACAAGGTCAAGAGATCAAGACCATCCAGGTCAACATGGTGAAACCCCGTCTCTACTAAAAATACAAAAAATTAGCTGGGCATGGTGGTGCGTGCCTGTAATCCCAGCTACTCAGGAGGCTGAGGCAGGAGAATTGCCTGAATGCAGGAGGCAGAGGTTGTGGTGAGCCGAGATCCCGCCATTGCACTCCAGCCTGGGTAACAAGAGTGAAACTCCGTCTCAAAAAAAAACAACAAAAAAACCTGAAACCTACCATTTTAGCCATTTTAAAATGTATCCATTTATTTTATTTTATGTATTTATTTATTGATACAGGGTCTCACTCTGTCGCCCAGGCTGGACTGCAGTAACCCACTTTTGGCTCACTGCAGCCTTCACCTCCCAGGCTTAAGTGATCCTCCCATTTCAGCCTTCTGAATAGCTGGGGCTACAGGCATGCAACACCACACCTGGCTAGTTTTGGATGTTTTCTACAGATAGGGTTTCACTACATTGCCCAGGCTGGTTGCAAACTCCTGAGCTCAAGGGATCCTCCCAAAGTGTTAGGGTTACAGGTGTGAGCCTGTTTAGCCACTGGCCTAAATTTATTTTTTTTCTATAAAATTTTTATTCATTTTAATTTTTTTAGAGACAGGGTCTTGCTATGTTGCCCAGGCTGGATTCAAACTCCTCAGCTCAAGTGAACCTCCCTCCCACCTTGGTCTCCCGAGTAACTGGGACTACAGGTATGTGCCATCATGTTCAACTCCATTTTAACAACATTTTTTTATAAACCACTTTTTTTTTTAGATGGAGTTTCGCAATTGTTGCCCAGGCTGGAGTGCAATGGCACGATCTTGTCTCACTGCAACCTCTGCTTCCCAGGTTCAAGTGATTGTCCTGCCTCCGCCTGCTGATACCTGGGATTACAGGCTTGCACCGTGCCCAGCTAATTTTGTATTTTTAGTAGAGACAGGGTTTCACCCTGTTGGTCGGGCTGGTGTTGAACTCCCAACCTCAGGTGATCCGCCCACCTCGACCTCCCAAAGTGCTGGGATCACAGGCAACAGCCACCTCACCCAGCCAGTATTTTATTTTATTTATTGAGATGGAGTCTTACTCTGTCACCAGGCTGGAGTGCAGTGGCGCAATCTTGGTTCCCTGTAACCTCCACCTCCTGGGTTCAAGTGATTCTCCTGTCTCAGCCTCTCGAGTAGCTGGGATTACAGGCATGCACCACAACCAGCTAATTTTCTATTTTTAGTAGAGGTGGGGTTTCTCCATGTTGGTCAGGCTGGTCTCGAACTCCCAACCTCAGGTGATCCACCCGCCTCGGCCTCCTGCAGTCTTGGTTCACCGTAACCTCCACCTCCTGGGTTCAAGTTATTCTCCTGCCTCAGCCTCCTGAGTAGCTGGGACTACAGGTGCGTGCCACCATGCCTGGCTAATTTTGAATCCAGGAATTACTTTGGGGTTTTAGAGCAGGGCCCATATATTCTATCTCTCCTATCCAAGAACCTACCAATAGGTGCTCTGTCTCTATTAACTAAGCTGCTACCTTCTTCTTTATTATAAGTATGGAATCTCCTTGTAAAGGAAATTAGTGTGGTGGAGGGGAGGTCCCAGCCTTGTGTCCCCATTCCATGCGATGGTACGAAGGGATAGGTGGTCACATGCAAGACCAAGATGCTCACTTGAATTCAGAGGCTTGGCCAGGGGACTTTCCATTTGATGGGGACAGATGCCATTGCCGCTCTGTGGCACTGCCTGGGCGCATCATGAGCTCGCCTCTGCTTCGACAGTGGTTCTTTTTATAGCTGACAATGAGACTTACTGGAAATGATTTGGCGCTCATGTGTAGAGAGCGTCTGCATTTAAATTTGAGGAGTCGGAGTGCTTGAGCCCGGGGAAACAGGCAGTGCTCCAGGCCCTTGGCCAAGACTGTTCCTCAGAGCTGATCCCTTCCAGCCCAGGAAAACTTCCAGGGATTCTCAGCCTTTTGGAGGCCTGGTTCTGTCGGAGCATCTGTGCAAAGCCTTGGAACGATCATCCTTTCTCTTGTCTCAGGGCCCTCAGCCCTCCTGGCTCACCCCGGTCCATTCATGTTACGCACCCGAGCGCTTTTCATCTTGTAAAACTGAAACTTTACCCCTACTAAACACTCGCTCCTCTTTCCCTCCTCCCCCAGCCTCTTGCACCCACCATTCTACTTTGTGTCCCTATGAAGCTGATGACTCTAGGGACCACCTGTGAGTGGACTCACAGTATTTATCTTTCTGTGTCTGGCATATTTCACTTATCGTAATTCCTACTGGAGCATGTGTCAGACTCTTTTTTTTTTTCCTTTTTTTTTGAAATGGAGTTTCACTCTTGTTGCCCAGGCTGGAGTGCAATGGTGCGATCTCGACTCATTGCAACCTCCGCCTCCCAGGTTCAAGCGACTCTCCTGCCTCAGCCTCCCAAGTGGCTGGGATTACAGGCATGAGCCACCATGCCTGGCGACTTTTTTTGTACTTTTAGTAGAGACGGGGTTTCTCCATATTGGTCAGGCTGGTCTTGAACTCCGGACCTCAGGTGATCTCCCCACCTCAGCCTCCCAAAGTGCTAGGATTACAGGCATGAGCCACGTGTCCGGCCCAGAATTTCTTTTTTAAGACTGAATACTATTCCATTGTCTGGATAGATGGATAGACCACATTTTGTTTATCCTTTAATTCATCAGTGGATGAGTCCAAATTTTATTTTATATTGACAAATGAATTATATTAAAAATAGTAATGTGGCCGGGCATGGTGGTTCATGCCTGTTATCCCAGCACTTTGGGAGGTTGAGGCAGGTCAATCACTTGAGGTCAGGAATTTGAGACTAGCCTGGCCAACATGGTGAAACTCATCTCTACTAAAAATACAAAAATTAGCCAGGCATGGTGGCGGGTGCCTTAATCCCAGCTACTTGGGAGGCTGAGGCAGGAGAGTCACTTGAATCCAGAAGGCAGAGGTTGCAGTGAGCTGAGATTGCGTCACTGCCCTTCAGCCTGGGCAACAGAGCAAGACTCCATTTCAAAAAAAAAAAAGAATGTTTTAATCTAGAAGCAGCTTATTCTCCATTTATTTTTTAAAATATTAAAATTTAGCTGAAATTCATATAACATAAAATTAACCATTAAGTGTACAATTTAGTGGCATTTAATGCATTCACAAGGTTGTACCACCATCAAAATTCCAGAGCATTTTGTCCCTCCAAGAGATGACTCCATCCGCATCCTCAGTCACTCCCCACTCCCCTCCACCACCCCTGGCAGCCACTCATCTGCTTCCTGTCTCTATGGATTCGCCTGTTCTGGGCATTTCGGATCAATAGAATCTCACACTATTACGTGCCTTTTGTGTCTGGCTTCTCTCACTCAGCATGTTTTGGGGCTCATCCACGCTGTAGCATGGAGCAGTGCATCCTTCCTTTTCATGGCTGAATAATATTCCATTGTACGGATGGACCATGGTTTTCTTATTCATTCTCTAATGGACCCTTGGGTTGTTACCACTTTTTGGCTGTTATGAATAGTGCTTTGATGAACATCCCAAATGTTTTTTTTTTTTTTTTTTGAGACGGAGTCTTGCTCTGTCTCCCAGGCTGGAGTAGAGTGGCTAGATTTTGGCTCACTGCACCCTCTGCCTCCTGGGTTCAAACGATTCTCCTGCCTCAGCCTCCTGGTCGCTGGGATTACAGGCATGCACCACCATGCTTGGCTAATTTCTGTATTTTTAGTAGGGATGGGGTTTCATCATGTCGGTCAGGCTGGTCTCGAACTCCTGATTTTTTGTGATCTGCCTGCCTCAGCCTCCCAAAGTGCTGGAATTACAGGTGTGAGCCACCTCGCCCTGATACTGTGCCCAGCCCCCCTTTTTTTTTTGAGACAGTCTCACTCTGTTGCCCAGCAGGCTGGAGTACAGTGGAGCAATCTTGGCTCACTATAGCCTCTGCCTCCTGGGTTCAAGTGATCCTCCCACCTCAGCCTCCTGAGTAACTGGGATTACAGGCGCACTCCACCACGCCTGGCTAATTTTTATATTTTTTTGTAGAGATGGTGTTTCTCCATGTTGGCCAGGCTGGTCTGGAAGTCCAGGGCTCAAGCGATCCACCCGCCTCGGCCTCCCAAAGTGCTGGAACACAGGGGTGAGCCACCGCTCTGGGCCCCAGTTGTTTCTTAAACAAGCAAATGACAATAAAAGTTAGTTGCCAAAACTTTCTCTAGGCAACAATATTTCAGGGACCTCTCCCACTTAAAAAAGCACCCAAGGAGATGCACATTGACATTTGAGAAAGGCCAGATTCAAGGTCAGGCTGTGTGCGGACACCCTCCCTATGTGCTTCCATCCGCCTGTGCGGAAGTTAGCTCCTGGTGGGGCTGCTACTGGTCACGTCAGGATTCTCCCAAAACATGGAATTTCTCCACCCCAACCTGCCTCCCAGAGGCCAGCGGAATTAAGTAGAATGAGTGGACTTGTTTCCTGGGATTTTCACTGTCTCTCTCTTTCTCTCACTCTCTCTTACTTATTATTTGTTTATTTGTTTTTTGTGACGGAGTCTCGCTCTGTCGCCCAGGCTGGAGTGCAGTGGTATGATCTCGGCTCACTGCAACCTCCACCTCCTGGGTTCAAGCGATTCTCCTGCCTCAGCCCCCTGAGTAGCTGGGACTACAGGTGAGTGCCACCATGCCTGGCTAATTTTTGGTATTTTTAGTAGAGACAGGGTTTCACCATGTTAGCCAGGATGGTCTCGAACTCCTGACCTCGTGAACCACCTGCCTCAGCCTCCCAAAGTGCTGGGATTACAGGCATGAGCCACCATGTCTTGCCTTTTTATTTATGTAATTATTTAGAGATAGGGTCTTGCTGTGTTGCCCAGGCTGAAGTGCAGGGGCACAATCTCAGCTTACTGCAACGTCCACCACCTGGATTCAAGAAATTCTCCTGTCTCAGCCTCCCATGTAGCTGGGACTACAGGCATATACCACCAGGCCTGGCTAATTTTTGTATTTTTAGTAGAGACAGGGTTTCACCATGTTGGCCAGGCTGGTTTTGAACTCCTGACCTCAAGTGATCTGCCTGCCTTGGCCTCCCAAAATGCTGGGATTATAGGCACGAGCCACCACACCCAGCCTAGAAATTTTGTTTAAGATAATTTTTTAGAAATTATTATGAGGCCAGGCACAGCGGCTCACGCCTATAATCTCGGCACTTTGGGATGCTGAGGCGGGTGGATCACCTGAGGTCAAGAGTTCAATAAAGTATTATTTTAGAGACAGGATCTTACTCTGTTGCCCAGGCTGGAGTGCAGGGATGCAATCACAGCTCATTGCAGTTGCGGCCTCCTGGCCTCTAGGGATCTTTCTGCCTCAGCCTCCTAAGTAGCTGGGAGGACAGACCCACACCACCATGTGCAGCCCTCTCTCCTACTAAAGGCCGCCGTTCCTTCACTGAGCACCTACTATGTTCCAGGCACAGCACAGGTTCCATCCACTGACAGAGCCCGACCAGGATCGCTGCGAAAAGCCCAGCTCTACAGAGGAGGAAAGAGGGTGACAGCCGCCTTCCTGTGCCTGAGATTGACAGTGGTGACATGAGGAACTGAGCTTGGATTTGTCCAGGGCTCCCAGCCTGTGCCTCCCGAGCCACGGAGAGCTCAGATCCCAGCATCAGGGAAGAGCGAACCCCGCCAGCAATTGCCCAGATGCAGCAAGAGAGGTTGGTGGGAACGGCCTCCAGCTTCTGAGATGAGAAACCCTTCCTTCGATAAACCTCTGTGTGACTCAAAACGAGCCCCCGGCAAGGTGGCCCGAGTCAGCCCGGGGGCGCGCTGAGGAAATGAGATGTCAGGACGTGTTTGCGGTTTGGGGTTCAACAGAAACACACTGGGAATGTGGAGAATTCTGTCCCAAGGGCCAGTATCGGTGCCCTGAGTTACATTAAAGCCAAGAGGAGCGGGTGGGGCTGTCCTGATTCCTGAGTTTTTTCCCTCGAGCTGGAACATCTCACAGCTCCGAGGCTGCAGACGAGGGCTTGGCTGTGAAGTGTGTCTCTCGATCTTGGGACGGTCCCCAGAAAGGCCAACCTGGGGTCAAGGTTGAACGTGGAGGGCAATTTGGGATGTAAAAGGCAGGACTTCCGGCGGCAGCCTACCGAGTGGCGCCTGGTGTTCGGTGGGTGAGGCGCTATTTCCTGAATGACTGTGACCATTTAGAGCCGCGTGTCTCAGAGAGTGGCCGGTGGATGGATGGACGGCTGAGCCAGCGTGCCGGCTCTCATGCCAGCTCCTGGCCCCTGCCAGATGGCCCCCAGATGGGATTCGAGCCACTCAGAGGACGGGGCCCAACAGGGTGGGAGGAAACAATGCTTTCTGGTTTACTTTTCTCACTAACCCCGGGGAGGGAGCTCTGGCTCAGAGAGGGCCAGGCGTGGGCCCAGGGCCATGGCCAGGAGGCAGGTGGTAGAGATAGAGGCAGCCAGGGCCGAGGGACTCTGAATCCTGTCTACACTGCACACCGTGTGCTCTACCTGTATCTCCAGGCAGCCAGGGCTAACGGATCCAAGTCCCATCTACACTGCATGTGACACACTACCCGGCATCTCCAGAGAGTCAGGGCCAGAGGATCCAAGTCCCGTCTATACTGCACACTGTACACTCTGCCTAGCATCATCCTGGCCTTGGGGCCAGAAATTCTGTCATCCCAGGAAGCCTTGGATGCTGTGTGACTATGACAGGGGAGGAAAACCACTGCCCTCTTCACGGTCCTGGCCCCTTGTCAGCCAGATCCCCCCGTCATTCAGCACCCTCCCTGCTGCTGCCCGGCCTAGTGGGACAGAGGAGTCAGCCACAGATCTGGCGCTCCCACCCTGTGAGGTCTGAGTTGGCACAGGGTAGGCTGGGGTTCCTCTATGGGAATCAGGGCAGGCTTCCTGGTGGAGGCGATACCAGAGCCAGGTCTTGGAGGGAAGACTAGCATTTGCCCTACAGACACATAGGAAGGGCTTTTTGGTATAAGGAACAGCCTGCGCAAAGATGTGGGATTGGGGAAGGGCCACAGGAGTTGGAGGATCTGGAGATTTGGATGGAAACAGGGGAGGCTGTTGTGGGAGGGGCCTGAGTAAAGCCGGGGACACGTGGCAGCCCCCTAGAAGCAGACCTCCAGTGGAGTCCCCGTTGGCAGTCTTAAAGCTGTAAGGAGCACAGTGGGCTCATGTTCCCCACAGCAGGCTTGGGGGAATCATCCTCTCTAGAAACCATGAGCCCACAGGATCCCTCAGAACTCACTAGGGCCACATCCAGAAGAGCTCATGCACACCCCCTATCTGCAGAGGGAGTCTCAGGGGCACGGAACCCTTGCACAGAGCCGGACCCGTCCCACTCAGGAGCTCAATCCCCTGCCAGGATTTTCTTCTTGTCTTTTTTTGTTTTCAAAGTGGAGTTTCGCTTGTCGCCCAGGCTGGAGTGCAATGGCGTGATCTCAGCTCACTGCAACCTCCACCTCCCGGGTTCAAGCGATTCTCCTGCCCCAGCCTCCCGAGTAGCTGGGATTACAGGTGTCCGCCACCACGCCCACCTAATTTTTGTATTTTTAGTAGAAACAGGGTTTCACCATGTTAGCCAGGCTGCTCTCGAACTCCTGACCTCAGGCAATCCACCTGCCTCAGCCTCCCAAGTGCTGGGATTACAGGTGCCCACCACCATGCCCAGCTAGGTTTTTTTGTATTTTTCGTAGAGATGGGATTTTTCCATGTTGGCCAGGCTGGTCTCAACCTGACCTCAGGTTGGCCTCCCAAAGTGCTGGAATTACAGGTGTGAGCCACCACAAGTGACCTCCCTTTTTTTTTTTTGGAGATAGGGTCTCACTTTGTCGCCCAGACTGGAGTGCAGTGATGTGATCTCGGTTCACTGCGGCCTCCATCTTCTTGGCTTAAGCAATCCTCCCACTTCAGCCTCCCAAGTACCTGGGATTATAGGCACACGACACCACGCCCGGCTCATGTGTTGTATTTTTTCTGCAGATGGGGTTTCACCATGTGACCCAGGCTGGTTTCGAACACTACGATTTTCTGATGAATCTTGGAGTAGGTTCTCCTTGTCTTTACAAGTGCATTCTTGAATTTCCACATGGTGAAATGATTCTTGAGTTTGCCAAATTTCTCTCTGTTTCTGATTTCTCATTTCATTCCATTGTGGTCGGAGAACATACTTTGTAGAATTGTGATCCTTTTCAATGCACTGGATTTCTTTTGTGGCCTCTCCCAGGGAATGTTCCTTGCACTCTCGAGAACAAAGTGTGTCTGATGCTGGGTGGAGTGTCCTACAGCTGCCTGATAGGTCTCATGGGTTTATAGACTCCTTATGTTTAAAAAAGAAGGTGGGGAGGTAGTAGTGGGAAGGGAGGGAAAAACAAAATAGCTTGCCAATGGAATGTTCCATTCACATCGTTCTAGATTATAGTATATTATATTATTTATTTAGAGACAGGGTCTCACTCTGTCGCCCGGGCTGGGGTGCAGTGGTGTAATCTTGACTCACTGCAACCTCCACCTTCTGGGTTCAAGTGATTCTCATTCCTCAGCCGAGTAGCTGAGACTATAGGTGCACACCACCACACTGGCTATTTTTTTTTTCCTTTTGTATTTTTAGTAGAGACAGGGCTTTACTATGTTGGCCAGGCTGGTCTTGAACTCCTGGCCTCAAGTGATCTGCCCATCTTGGCCTCCTAAAGTGTTAGAATTACAGGCATGAGCGACCTTGTCCAGCCTATTTTTATTTAATTAAATTAATTTTTTTTTTTTTTGAGACAGTCTCTCTGTCGCCTAGGCTGGAGTGCAGTGGTGAGATCTCGGCTCACTGCAACCTCTGCCTCCCGGGTTCAAGTGATTCTCCTGCCTCAGCCTCGTGAATAGCTGGGATTATAGGCATGCACCACCACACCCAGCTAATTTTTGTATTTTTAGTAGAGACGGGTTTCACCATGTTGGTCAGGCTGGCCTTGGACTCCTGACCTCATGATCCGCCCACCTCAGCCTCCCAAAGTGCTGGGACTGTAGCTGTAAGTTACTGTGCCCAGCCAAATTAAATTAATTTTTATAAAATTTTTATGAAATTTATAATTTAAATTATAAAAATTATTTATTTATTAGAGGCAGGACCTTGCTCTGTCACCCAGGCCAGAGTGCAGTGGTGCAAACATATCTCACTGTAGCCTCAAACTCCTGGGCCCAAGTGATCTTCCCACCTCAGCCTCCTGGGTAGCTGGGACTATGGATGCATGCCAGCACGCCTGGCTTTTTTCTTTTCTTTTCTTTTTGAGATGGAGTCTCGCTCTGTTGCCCAGGCTAGAGTGCAGTGGCATGATCTCAGCTCACTGCAACCTCTGCCTCCTGGGTTCAAACAATTCTCCTGCCTCAGCCTCCTGAGTAGCTGGGATTACAGGCACGCACCACTACATACCAGCTAATTTTTGTATTTTTAGCAGAGACAGGGTTTCACCATGTTGGCCAGGCTGGTCTCGAACTGCTGACCTCAGGTGATCTCCCCGCCTCAGACTCCTAAAGTGCTGGGATTACAGGCGTGAGCCACCTCACTGGCCTTTTTTTTTTTTTTTTTTTTTTTAAGAGATGGGATTTTGGTATGTTCCCTGCACGTCTCAAACTCCCAGCCTCAAGCGATCCTCCCACCTCAGCCTCCCAAAATGCTGGGATTACAGGTCTGAGCCACCATACCAGGCTGCTCTGGGTTAAAACAGGGTCAAATCCTGGCAAGCCACATCCCTGGCAGGAACCCTGCCTGCGGGACCAACTCTTCCTGTGGGATTTGCATTTGTGGCTCAGGAAGACCCCAAGACCCAAGAGGGTTGCCTGGCGTCTACCTGCTGGAGGCTTTGGGTACCTGGGCCTCAGTTTCCCCACCCTACAGAGTGAGGGCTTTTCAGCTCAGGCTCTGGCCTGTCTAAGGGTGTCTGGGTCTGGTGTCCAGGGGTCTGTGTCCCCTCTGGAGGAGGCTGTCTTGGGATGGCCGGGGCCTGGGCGGGGAGGGGAGCAGGCTGCGCAAAGCAGGCTGTGGGCTGAGCACACGGTGCGAGGGCGTGCCGGGTGTGAGCGGCACCTCCACCGCAGGCCCGTCCATCTCCCTGACAGCCCCTGCCTCTCTGCACAACCCAGGCTGCTGCAAAACCCCGATTTCCGGGTGGTCCCCAAGGCCAGAGCACTGGTCATGCTCCCACTACTCTGCGCTGTCACCTCATTTCAAAGAGGAAACCAAGGCCCAGCATGTGGCAGGCCGAAATGACAGGTGCCGGCTGGTTTGAATCTGAGCCCTCAGGGATGCTTGTATAAGATTCTCGGCCTGGGTTGGTGGCTCTTAGGCAGGCTGCTCAGGAAAGGAAAACTCTTCTGAGCTTATCAGCAGCCATGAATAAAGCTTTAAAAAAGGATACCCAGGCCAGGCATGGTGGCTCACATCTGTAATCCCAGCACTTTGGGAGGCCGAGGTGGGAGGATCACTTGAGGTCAGGAGTTTGAGACCAGCCTGGCCAACATGGTGAAATCCCATCTCTACTAAAAAATACAAAAATTAGCCAGGCATGGTGGTGCACGCCTGTAATCCCAGCTACTTGGGAGGCTGAGGCAGGAGGATTGCTTGAACCTGGGAGTTGGAGGTTGCAGTGAGCAGAGATCGTGTCAGTGCACTGCAGTCTGGGTGACAGAGTGAGGCTCTGTCTCAATAATAATAATAAATAAATAAGGGTATCCAGCCATTCCACTGTTAGGGACATACCCCCCGCAACTGATAGCAGTGGCTGGAATGAGTTGTTTTTCTCCTTTTGAGATGGAGTATCGCTCTGTCACCCAGGCTGGAGTGCAGTGGCGCGATCTCAGCTCACTGCAACCTCCACCTCCTGGGTTCAAGCAATTCTCCTGCTCAGCTTCCTGAGTAGCTGGGACTACAGGCATGTGTCACCACACCTGGCTAATTTTTGTATTTTTAGTAGAGACGGGGTATCAACATGTTGGCCAGGCTGATCTCGAACTCCTGACCTCATGATATGGAATGAGTATTTGCACACCCATATTCATAGCAGCCAAAGAATGGAAATGTCCAAGCGTTCATTAAAGAATGAATGAAAGAACAAAATGTGGTCCTTCCACACAATGGAATATTACTGGGTCATAAAAAGGAAGGAAATTCTGACACGTGCTACCATGTGGATGAATGGTGAAGACATTATGCTGAGTGAAATAAACTAGACTCGAGAGGAGAGATACTGTATGATTCCACTCCTGGGAGGTCCTCAGAGTGCTCGAACTCATAGCGGCAGGAGGAAGAAGGGTGGGTGCCAGGGGCTGGGGAGGCAGGATGGGAAGTGAGTGCTTAATGAAGACACAGTTTCAGTTTAGAAAGAAGGGAAAAGTTCTGGAGGTGGGTCATGGCGATGGCTGCATAACACGGTGAGTGTACTTAAAGCTATTCAACTGAACACTTCAAAAGAAGCAATCTGGGGCTGGGCGCAGCGGCTCCTGCCTGTAATCCCAGCACTTTGGGAGGCTGAGGCGGGCGGATCCTGAGGTCAGGCAGTTGAGACCAGCCTGGCCAACATGGTGAAACCCTGTGTCTACTAAAAAATACAAAAAATTAGCTGGGCATAGTGGTGGGTGCTTGTATTCCCAGCTACTCAGGAGGCTGAGGCAGGAGAATCGCTTGAACCCGGGAGGCGGAGACTGCAGTGAGCCTAGATGGTGCCATTGCACTCCAGCCTGGGTGACAGAATGAGATACTGTCAAAAAAAAAAAAAAGTTAATTTTGGCCAGGCACAATGTCTCACTCTTGTAATCCCAGCATTTTGGGAGGCCAAGGTGGGCGGATTGCTTGAGCCCAGAGGTTGTGGCCAGCCTGGGTAACACAGTGAGACTCAGTCTCTACAAAATACAGAAAAATTGACTTGGCACGGTGGCTCACACCTGTAATCCAGCACTTTGGGAAGCAGAGGCGGAGTTCAAGACCAATCTGATCAATATGGTGAAACCCAGTCTCTACTAAAATTACCAAAATTAGCCAGGCATGGTGGTGTGCGCCTGTAATCCCAGCTACCTAAGAGGCTGAGGCAGGACAATTGTTTGAACCCAGGAGGTGGAGGTTGCAGTGAGCCGAGATGGTGCGACTGCACTCCAGCTGGGGCGACAGAGCAAGTCTCAGTCTCCAAAAAAAAAAAAAAGAAAAAAATAGAAAAATTAACCAGGCATAGTAGCACACTCCTGTAGTCCCAGCTGCTCAGGAGGCTGAGGCAGGAGGATCATGTGAGCCTGAGGAGGTCGAGGCTGAGTGAGCTGTGATCAGCCGTAATTGTACCACTGCACCCCAGCCTGGGCGACCGAGTGAGACCCTGTCTCAAACAAAAGAAAACAAAAACAGTCAGTTTATATTATGCATATTTAACCACAATAAAGAAAGAATGAAAGAAAGCATGGGGTGAGAGATCACAGCTGATCAAATCACGCTGGAGAAGGAGCTCAGGCTAAAGAGCTCAACCTCGGAGAGTTGGTGAGGCCCTTGTCTCCAGCCTCAGTTCAGTATCCCTTCTAAAACTCTGGGGATGGCTCCCCTAACTGGCACCAGCTTGGGCCTGGCCTCTGAACCCAGGGAGACTCCAGTGAGAACCAGCCCGAGAGGTTGAGGCAGGAGGATCGCTTGAACCCAGGGGTTCGAGGCTGCAGTGAGCTGTGATCGCACCACTGCACCCCAGCCTGGGCAACAGAGTGAGACCCATCCCAAAAAACAAACACAAAAACCATTCGGTCATATGGATATACCACACATTTATTCATTCATGAGATGATGGGCATTTGGGCTATTTCCACCGTTTGGAGCCTGTAAATGGTGCTGCCTTGAACCATATGTGCAGATATCTGTTTGTGTCACTGTATTTATTTCTTTTGACACCGTACCTAGGAATGGAATTTGGGTTCTGTGGCAATTCCATGTTTAGCTTTTTTTTTTTTTTTGAGACAGAGTCTCACTCTGTCGCCCAGGCTGGAGTGTAGTGTCGCAATCTCAACTCACTGCAACCGCCTCCCGGATTCAAGCGATTCTGCCTCATCCTCTCGAGCTGGTTCTCCTGAGTAGCTGAGACTACAGCTGGATTTCGGACCTGCCACCGGGCCTGGCTAATTTCTGTATTTTTAGTAGAGACAGGGTTTTGCCATGTTGGCCAGGCTGGTCTCAAACTCTGGGCCTCATGTAATCCACCCACCTTGGTCTCCCAAAGCACTGGGATTACAGGCATAAGCCACCATGCCTGGCTCGATGTTTAGCTTTTTAAGGAATTGTCCCCCAGGCTTTTTTTTTTTTTTTTTGAAACGGAGTTTAACTGTTTTTGCCCAGGCTGCAGTGCGATGGTGTAATCTTAGCTCACTGCAACCTCCGCCTCCCAGGTTCAAGTGATTCTCCTCCCTCAGCCTCCCGAGTAGCTGGGATTACAGGCACACACCACCATGCCTGGATAATTTTTTAAATTTTTTTCTTAGTAGAGACAGGGTTTCACCATGGTGGTCAGGCTGGTCTCGAACTCCTGACCTCAGGTGATCCACCCACCTCGGCCTCCCAAAGTGCTGGGATTACAGGCGTGAGCCACTGCGCCCGGCTCCCACGCTCCTCTTAACTTTTTTGAGATGGAGTCTTCCTCTGTTGCCCAGACTGGAGTGCAATGGCACAAGCTCGGCTCACTGAAACCTCCGTCTCCCGGGTTCATGAGATTCTCCTGCCTCTCAGCTTCCTAGGTAGCTGGGCTCATACCACTTTGTATATTTTTTTTCATACGTTTTGTATATTTTCATACAATTTGTGTGTGTATGTGTGTGTATTTTTTTTAAGTGCCCTCCACAACACCTGGCTAATTTTTGCATTTTTAGTAGAGACCGGGTTTCATCACAAGGTCAGTTCTTGAACTCCTGACCTCAAATGATCCACTTGCCTCGGCCTCCCTAAGTGCTGGGATTACAGGCGTGAGCCACTGCACCCGCCCTCCTCTTAACCTCAGGGGACACCTCAGGGAACCCTATTCACCCAGCCTCTCCCTGGCTCCTTATCCCTCCCTATCTGGAATACTTCTGGAAAACAGGCTTCCCAGTTCCCTGTAGATAGAGGCCTAGAAGGAACTCAGCAGGGCTTTCAGGAACCCCAGATCCTGTGTGTGGAGAGAAACAGGGCGAACCTGATGCATTGGTGTATTCTGATGTTTCTAGGTACAGAAGGAATTGTGGGGGCTAGGCCAGGCAGATCTGGATTGAAGCCGCAGCTCAGCCCCCTGCACTGAGCCCCCCAGCTAAGTTTCCCCTCTCTGAACCCTACTTTCCACCTCTAGAAAGTGGGGGTGCTTAGGCTACCCTCTGGCTTGTGGGGAGGGTTGAAAGAGGTAATTTCTTGCAGGTGCCCAAAAGAAAGCCCCCAAGCTTAAGTCACAGGGGCCAGGGTTAGCATGCAGTTAGGTCATGCAACAAATGTTTTGGCATTGACTCCAAGGCCTGGAGGCTGAGTCACTTCTTTCTGTTTTTTTCTCTTTTTGAGACAGAGTCTTGCTCTCAGGCTTGAGTGCAGTGGCGTGATTTCAACTCACTGAAACCTCCGCTTCCCAGGTTCGAGCAATTCTCCTGTCTCAGCCTCCCGAGTAGCTGGGATTATAGGTGCCCACCACCACGCCCAGCTAATTTTTGTATTTTTAGTAGAGATAGGGTTTTGCCAGGCAGGCCAGGCTGGTCTCGAACTCCTGACCTCAGGTGATCCTCCTGCCTCGGCATCCCAAAGTGCTGGGATTACAGGCATGAACCAGTGAGCCTGGCCAGAGTCACTTCTGAAATTCCGAGTCACCTCTGCTTGCCAGGACTCGGCGAGAGGCTGAGGCATCTAGAGCATCTGCTGAATGAGTGACTGAATAAATGAATGAATGAATGGATCGATGACTGGATGAGTGAGAAGGGTTGTGGGGAGAGAGAGGGAGGAAGGGGCCTGAAAATTCAAGCACATCAGCGTCATCAGGGGACATTCACTATGCAGCCCAGGGCTGGGCTCTGAGGGGACATTCACTATGCAGCCCAGGACTGGGCTCTGAGCTTTAGTCTCTCATTTCATTTTCACAGCAGCAAACCCATTTTCCATACAAGGAAACTGATGTGCAGGCTGTCAAAGTCGGGCGGCCAGTCTGAGGGTTTCTTTTTTTTTGAGACAGACTCTCCCTCTGTCGCCCAGGATAGAATGCAGTGGCGCCATCTCTGCTCACTGCAACCTTTACCTCTTGGGTTCAGGCAATTCTCCTGCCTCAGCCTCCCAAGTAGCTGGGTTTAAGGATGGCTGCACCGCGCCTGGCTAGTGTGTGTGTGTGTGTGTGTGTGTGTGTGTGTGTGTGTCTGTGTGTGTGTCTGTGTGTGTATTTTTTGGTAAAGATGAGTTTTCACCATGTTGGCCAAGCTGGTCTTGAACTCCTGACCTCAAGCGATCTGCCTGCCTTGCCACCCCCCAAAGTGCTGGAATTAGATCCCCTCAGCCTCCCAGTGCTGGGATTACAGGCATGAGCCACCACTGTGCCCAGCTTCGAAGCTGATGCTCGCTGGTCTAGCACAGCTGACACAGCTCAGGCCAGGGCAAGCAGAGCCATTCAGCCCTGGCGCCTGACAAGCCAGCTTGATCGTCCTGGGACTCCACCTGGGCTGGGAAGGATCAGTGCTGACTCAGCCGTGTTGACAGGGCTGGGCGCTGAGTCAGGGGTGAGGCTCTAAACATCTTACCCTCTGATGAGTCCCCCTTCCTCCTCCCACTTCACACCACATCATTCTGCAGCCTGCCTGGGTGCCGGGGGCCCCCAGAATGACAGGAAATGCCTAGCAGAAAAATTGCTCCTACATCTCCTCCCAGCACCATGCCAATAAGCCCCTCAAAACCATCACCTCTCCCTCGACCCCCGGTGTAGCTGGGCTTGGTGGTAGGCACTTACAATCACAGTATTTTGGGAGGCTGAGGTGGGAGGACTGCTTGAGCTCAGGAGTTTGAGCCCAGCCTGGGCAACATAGTGAGACCCCATCTGCACAAAAAATTTAAAAATTAGCTGGGCATGGTGATGTATGCCTGTGATCCCAGCTACTCAAGAGGCTGAGGCAGGAGGATCACTGGAACCCAGGAGGGCATGACTGTAGTGATTGTGCCACTGCACTCCAGCCTGTGTACAGATGAGACCCTGTCTCAAACCAAACCAAACAAAACCTTCACCCCTTCCAACCCTTTTACCCACAGTGCTTGTTTGCATAAACGACTCCTGCCATATCTAAAAGGAATATTATGCTGCCACGAAAAGCAACAATACAAATGTATCACCGGGGGAAAAACATCATGGACAAATGATTATAACTTTGGCTGGGGAAGAGAAAGTATAGTGAAAATCATAGCCATGAAAAAGTAACTCAGCCAGTGACCACAAATCCCCTGCTCTAAGAAGAAAGAGAGAAAAAGAAATCAGAAAGAGAGTGAGAAGGAAAGAAAGAAGGAAGGAAGGAAAGGAAGAAAGAAAGGGGAGAGAGAGAGACTGGGTGCGGTGACTCACACCTTTAATTCCGGTGCTTTGGGGGGCCGAAGGTGGATCACCTGATGTCAGGAGTTTGAGACCAGCTTGGCTAACATGGCGAAACCCTGTCTCTACTAAAAATACAAAAATTAGCCGGATGTGATGGTGCATGCCTGTAATCCCAGCCACTGAGGGTGCCGAGGCAGGAGAATTGCTTGAATCCAGGAGGTGGAGGTTGCAGTGAGCTGAGATTGTGCCACTGTACTCGAGCCTGGGTGACAGAGTGAGACTCCATCTCAAAAAAAAAAAAAAAAAGAGAAAGAAACAACTTGCATTGGCACTGGGTTGTAGAGTACCCAGTGAAGATGGCCCCGGGGTAAGGTTTTCTTTGTAGCTTTTCCTAGGTGGCATTTGCCACCAAGGCTTGCTTCTTTGCAGAGAACCTTCTTACTGACAAGAGCAATGATCTTTTAGGAAGCAGGGGAGATGTGTCAACCTCAGCACTGCTAACTTTCGAGGCTGGGCCGTTCTCTGTGGCGGAGGCTGTCTGTGCACCGCAGAATGCTGGCAACATCCTGATCTCTGTCCACCAGATGCCAGCAGCACCCTCAAGTTGTGACAACCAAAAATGTGCCCAGACTGGATCGGTCTCCATTGAGAATTGCAGATCCAGAAGATATTTGATGAAAATTGGCATTTGGGTGAAAGAAAGGGGCAAAAAAACCAATGAGGGAACATTTCTTTTTTTTTTTTTTTGAGACAAAGTCTCACTGTGTCAGGCTGGAGTGCGGTGGCACAATCTCGGCTCACTGCAACCTCTGCCTCCTGGGTTCAAGTGATTCTCCTGCCTCAGCCTCCTGAGTAGCTGGGATAACATTAGCTACCAACCACACTTAGCTAATTTTTTTTGTATTTTTAGTAGAGATGGAGTTTCTCTGTGTTAGCCAGGATGGTCTCAATCTCCTGACCTCATGATCTGCCCACCTTGGCTTCCCAAAGTGCTGGGATTATAGGCGTGACCACCGCGCCCGGCCATGAGGGAGTATTTCTGGATTAGTCGGTGTGCCCTAGTGCTGCCTGAGTTGGTGTCTTTTACTAAACATACAACTTTGTGTTCAACAATCACACTTTCTGTTCTCTGTTGGAGGCGGGCAAGAAACAGAAACTCAACAGCTTCAGCCCTGTTGACGACCTGCCTCTCAGCAGACTCAGAAGGTCCCAAGAGAAACCTGGAAGACGTTTTCAAATATGCAAGAAAAATAGCTTGATCACCAAGTTTAAGCTGAACAGGGAAGCCTGGAGACCCTTAAAAAAATACTGTTTCAAACCACTCTCGAGTCTGTCTTTTGCCCCCCCCACGCTGCAAAGTCCTGCTTTTAAGGAGGATCATCTCCCCGGGTTGAGGGGCCAACATTCTGTCTTGAGACGGTTTTTGCAGAAGCTACACATGGCGGGTAGAGTAGGCTTTAGACATTCACACCCTTCATCACCAGCGGAAGTGAGGCCAGGCTATTTACTCTCGAAAAATGAATCAGATTGTCATCTCGCATTTCTGCTTTTCATGGATTACCAAACACCTCTCAGCTGTTTTCAGGGCTGCTCAGGAGGAAGGATGGAGGGAGGGAGGAAATCCCAGCCTCTGTCGCAACGGGGTGAGAGTGTTTTAAAGCAGGCGTTGCTTACAAGCTATTTTCACTTTCTGGAAACTTGTGCAATGGCTGCTGGTCATGGTTACCCGGGGCCCCTGAGAATGGGGAAGATGAGGGGTGGCAGGGGAAATCTGGGGGGAGAAGTATCTCCTTGCCTGACCGAGTCTGTCAGGGCTGTGGGATTCAGGAGTGTCCTCTGCTCTCTAGGTGGGTTTCCCGACTGGTCACCTCCAACCATCGAGGCAGGGACTCTGCTGTGTTGTGAATTTTTTGCACCAGGAAGAGACTTACAGGGGAGGGTGCTTCAGCCTAATATACACAACCGGTGGGTCACTGCAGAAAGCCACTGCTCCCTTCCAGTGGGGTTCAGGGACCCTTGGAGGCAGACAGAGCAGGCTAACATTTTAACTCCACTGCCCTGCAGCTATCTCTCTGGGCCTCCATTTCCTCATCTGGAAAAGACCTTCGTGAATGGCCCTCAAATGCAGGCTTTACTGTTTTCCCCTAGCAGATGGCAAACTCACCCCTTAGGAAAAGACTTGCTAAATGTGGGGAGGAGTAAGGGGTAGAACATACCCGAAACTCAGCATGTTAACCCCGTTTAAAAAAAAAAAAAGCCGAACTCCAGAAATTTGACTAAAACCTCAGAGGCTTCCAGGAAGAGGTAAGGTTTTTTTTTTTCTTTTTTTTTTTTCTCCGACATAGAGGCGGCCACGTCAGTGGGACCAGCACTTTCCCCAGCTCTGGGGCAAAGAGGCAATTTATGGCTCAAAGAACAACCTTAAAATAACCCTCCCTCAGTCCTAAAATGCAGTGTTTAAATGTACAGAAAAACCCACAGGTTCCTGGCAGGCGGGCACAGCAGCTGGCAGTCCCGGTGTTGGCAGAGGCAGGACCCACTACACACGATTAGCGGAGCTGCCCTCCATCAAACCAGCCGCTCCCCGCTCCTCCCACATTCCCTAAGCCCCAGTTCCAAGCAGCCAGACCAGTGCTGTGATTTTTTTCTAAAAGATGCAAAACTGTTTTAATTAAAAAAAAAACAAAAAACAGCAAAATCTTATAAAAACGGACCAGGTAGCCCAACAATGCCCACTGTCTCTCTATGTACAGTAATACAATTACTCGTCACAGTCGCTATGTACAATATCATAGAAAAGAATGCCGCAGACAGTACAAATTAAGGCCGTTATTTCTCACAAGGCATCAAGCCTCGATCCTCTAGTGTAGACCCGGGAGGAGGAAGATGCCACTTAATTATTGCACCATTTTGAAAAACAAAACTCGTCAAGGAGGATGGTGGTCTTTTCCCACCGGGTCTTCAGTCACAGATGGGGGCTGGGGCGGTGGCATCGTCGTCGTCACCGAGGGAGGCCCTCTGTAGCCACGCTGTGCCCGGCTCCGTTCTCCGGGTCCAATAAATACCAGTCACAGTTTGGGAAGGGGCCGCGTCCGGCGCGTGGGACCCGCCACGGCCGCGCGCAGGCGGGCGGGGACGTCCCGGCTACATGTGCCGCTTCATGTGCAGCGCCAGGTGGTCGGAGCGCGAGAAGGCACGATCGCACAGATGGCACTGGAATGGCCGGTGGCCCGTATGCTTGCGGTAGTGGCGCGTGAGCTCGTCTGAGCGCGCAAACTTCCAGCCGCAGCCGTCCCAGTTGCAGTGGTAGGGCTTCTCACCTGAAGGGGTTGGGTGGAGGGAGCAAGAGTGAGCCTCAGTTTCCCTCCTAGGACAGGGCACATATGGGTACTGGCTACCCCTGCGCTTCGAAACCTATCCCTAAACCAGTGCCTTGAAGCGCTCCCGGATAAAGTGTTGCACCCCTGAGGGATCCTCGCCCTACATCCCCAACTCCCCACAATCCGGATCCTCACCCCCAGGGGGTCCGAGGAGCTCACGGTCCACTCCCCACTGTTTGGAGCCACGCCCCCCACAGATCCTAAGCGTGCAACCTCTCTCCAGCATTCTAAGACATGGAATCCCTCCAGGTTTCCCAAGCTCACCTTCCCTCCCCAAGGTCCTGAGCCTTGTCCCCCGAGGAGTCCCAAGCCTGCGCCCCTCCCCAATTTCCTGAGACGCGGCATCTCTCCCGGGTCCCTAAGCGCACGCCTACTTCCCAACTTCCTGAGCCTCAACCTGAGATATTCTAAGCCACGTCCCCAGCGGCCCCTAAGCCTGCTCATCCCTCACAACTTTTTGAAACGGTCTCCCTCGCCAGGACCCCAGGAGATTTTCTATGTGCCCTTCCCAACCTCCTGAGGCCCCTCTCGTCCTCAGCGTGCGCACCCCCACCCAACTACTCGGATCACACCTCCATAGGGAGGGTTCCTATTTGCCCCCAACCAACCCCCAGCCACGCCTCCCGGGGAGTCCTACGCGTGCGCCCCTTGCCCGTTCCTCCCGAGCCACGCCCCAAGGGAGGTCCTAAATTCATTTTCTGGCGCGCGCTGAGAATCCCACCCCTCCTGCCGCGCCCCCCAGCCAGCGCTCCGGGCTCGTGCGCGCCGCCCACCTGTATGCGTGCGCAAATGCGCCTTCAGGTGCGAACTCTTGGTATAGGTCTTGCCGCAGCCGGCGTAGCTGCATGTGTGAGTGGCGGTGCGTTTGCGGGGCCACGAGCGGCGGCCGCGCTTGGGCTTGGTCTCCAGCAGCTCCAGAGGGGACGCGGGCGGCGTAAGGAGACCGCGCGCGGCGGGGGGCGCCAGACCCAGGGCTGCGGCGGCGGCGGCCGGGTCGTCGAAGAGACCGAAGGCGGGGGGCGCAGGGGGCGCGTAATGCAGGCCCGGCCCGGGCGCGCCGAAGCCGGGGCCACCGAAGGGCGGCGGGAAGGAGGCGCGCGGGCCGGGCGCAGGCAGGCGCGCGGGGCCGTCGGGGCTGAGCGGCGGGGTGTCGGGCGGAGGCGGGGGGCGGCCCCCGGGACCTCGCATGCACGAAGCCGCCGGGCCCGGGGCGCCCTCCCGCTTGAGACCGCGCGGTCCACGGGTCAGCCCGGGGGCGCAGCCGTAGCCGCCGCCTCCGTCCGCTTCGGGGGGCTCGGCCTTGACGAGGCGGCCGGGCGGCGCCAGCAGAAAGCGGCCGTGCAGCGCGGGCCCCGGCGGCGCGTCCAGCTCGGGTCGCAGCAACTCGGACACCAGGCCCCCCGCGGGGGCGCCGTAGGGCGGCGGCGCGCCAGGTTCGGGGTAATAGAACGCAGGCGGCGGGGGCGGCGGCGGCGGCTCCGGGGCAGCTTCGGCGCCCAGGCCGTCCAGCCCCATGGACAGGATGAAGTCCAGCACGCTGTTGAGGTCCTCGTCCGTGCCGCCAGTCTCGGGCTCTGCGCGCGGCCAGCGCTGCGGGCGACAGGGCGATGCGCGCGGGTGTGAGCGGGCGGCGGGGATCGGGGGTTGCTGCCTGCCGCCCCCGCCGCCCGCCTTCTGCCACCCGGAGTCCGCGATCCCCGTTGCCCGCCTCCTTCTCTCCTGAACCTGCGGTTCCCGCCTCCGCGCGCTGTCACCCGGCAGCCCACGTTCTACTACCCAGAGCCCAGCTGCCCCCGCCGCCCTCACCTCCTGCAGGCCGCGCTCGCGGCACGGGCTGGCGAAAGTGGAGAAGGACGGCAGGATGGGTTCGCTCAGCGCCATGGCCGGGACCCGGGGAGGAAGGACGCGGACTGGGGACGCCAATGAGTGGCTGCCCGGGGCCGGGCTGGTCGGGGCGCGGGCGGGCGGGGACGGCTCTGCGGGCCGCGGCCAGGACCGCCCAAGCCTTATAGGCTCGGCGCGCGGGGGCCGGGCCAAAGCAGCGGCGGCGGAAACGCGTCCCGGATGGGGACGAGCTCCGGGCGCAGCCTAAATTTAGCCGCGGTATATAAGCCGGCGGGCGGCGGCGGCCGTGGCCACTGCGGCGGCCCGGGCCCTGCGCGGCGGTCCGGCCCCTACCGCGCGCCTTCAGGCCGCGCCCCCCGCCCGTCCCCGCCCCCGCCGGTCTCCCCGGCGACGTTGTCAACACGCGCTCCACAACAGCGGCGTGACGCCCAGGGATACCCCGGGCGCCCCGGGCTCCCGCCTGCGCAAGCATCCCGGGGACCTGGAGCGGGGGCGGTGTCGGGGCCTCTCGGAGTCTCTCAAGGGAGCAGCGGGTTTGGCGGCCTGCCCGGCTCCCTTGACGGAAGGGGAGATTGGTTCTAGCCTCAGAGGGGTCCACAGAGCCCTAAGTGGATGGGAAGCCTGGGGTCCCCAGGATTCATGAATGGGGGAGACTGGGCCCCCCATTTGTGTGGGACCACCCAGAGGGACCCACCGTGTGTACATCACCCTGTTAAAAAAGAAAACTTGTGCAGACCAGATACAGTGGCTCACACCTGTAATCCCAGTGCTTTGGGAGGCCGAGACAGGAAGGTCACTCAAGTCCAAGAGTTCAAGACCAGCCTGTGCAACACAGTGGCCCCCGTATCTTAAAACATAAAAAAGAAATTAGCTGGGTACAGTGGGAGGCTGAGGCGGGAGGACCGCTTGAGCCCAGGAGGTCGAGGCTGCAGTGAGATACGATCGCATCACTGCACTCCAGCCTGGGTGACAGAGGAGACTGTCTCAAAAAAACAAAACAAAACTCTTGTGTGGTAACATCAAGACATGTTAAATCTTTGACATTTGAGACACCCACCCCCACACCCCCCAACCTCAAGCCTGTCAAGTGCAGGGAAACTGAGGCAGAGGGGGCTGGGAGAAGTTGGAGGTTGGGTAGGCACAGGCAGGCTGGTTCCTTTACTGACTTGTATAAGTGAATGAAGTAACTCAGAGGACAATGATGACAGTCATTCCCCCAACACAGCTCCAGCATCAGGGGCCGTCAGGATGGTGCTGCCCATTGGGTCCCTGCCGCACTCTCCCTCTGTCCCCAACACCATATTCCTGCTGGCCAGGGACTGTCACTCCTATTATAACTGTGTGCCAGCCCTGTGTGGGCACTGGGGACACGGTAACCAAGAGACAGACAAGACCCCTGTCCTAGGGGACCTCCACTTTAGTGGAGGAGGGAAGGATAGAGGTTTATTCATTTGAGGTTTTTTTGAGACAGGGTCTCCCTCTGTTGCCCAGGCTGGAGTGTAATGGTGCAGTCACAGCTCACTGCAGCCTCGAACTCCTGGGCTCAAGCGATCCCCCCGCCTCAGCCTCCTGAGTAGCTGGGACTATAGGCGCATGCCACCCTGCCTGGCTATTTTTTGTTTTTTTTTGTAGAGATGGGGTCTTACCATGTTGCCTAGGCTAGTCTTGAAGTCCTGGGCTCAGGCGATCCTGCCCACCTTGAGCTCCCTAAGTGCTGGGATTACAGGCGTGAGCCATTGTGCCTGGCATTGCTCATGGGGGTTAAAAGAAAAATGCAGCAGAAGGAACTAGAAAGTGAATGTGTGATGAGGGAGGGGAAGGGAGGAAATGGGGAGACTTTGAACCTCACTCGGGAGATGAAATGTGATTAATGTGGGAAAGTCATTGGGGGCCATGTGTGTATTAGAGGAAGGGCAACCCAAGGTGGAACCTGGAGCCAGGTGGTGAGGGATGCAGGCAGTTCTTGCCCTGGAAGCTTGGACTCTCAGCCCCTGCAGAAATGCAATCTGCAGGGTCCCCTCTGCAGTGCCCACCAAACCCAGCCACCAGAGACTTCAAGTGGCATACAAACTTGCTTTCTGCAGTTGCCACCAAAATGGTTTCAAGTCAGCCTCGGCCACTGAGCACGTGCTGTGTGACCTTGAGCAAGTGGCTTGGCCTCTCTGGGCTTGCCTCCTCAATCTGTGAAATGCAGATAAGAATCGTACCTGACTCCAAATGGCTATTGTGAAGTCACACAGGCTCTTTTCTTTGTTGTGGAAGTAGGTGACATCCTGTGTGTCACTGAACTTTCTACCAGTGCTTGAGAGATGGGCCTGCTGTGTGCTTTGCAAATTGAATTGCCTTTCTCTGGGCCTCAGTTTCCCTGTATGATAATAATGGAAAGATTAAGGGAATCAGAAGTTTCTCCCCTAGGATATAGGATGCCTGGGCAACTGCCAGGGAGGGTTTTCGTTTGTTCACTTTTTTGTTTTGGCCAAGACCTCCGGCCGGGTGTGGTGGCTGACACCTGTAATCCTAGCACTTTGGGAGGCCAAGTCAGGCAGATCACTTGAGGTCAGATGTTCGAGACCAGCCTGGCCAACACGGTGAAACCCTGTCTCGACTAAAAATACACTAATAAGTCAGGCGTGCTGGTGTGTGCCTGTAATCCCAGCTACTCAGGAGGCTAGAATCACCTGAACTCAGGAGGTGGAGGTGGCAGCGAGCCGAGATTGTGCCACTGCACTCCAGCCTGGGCAACAGAGTAAGACTCTGTCTTTAAAAGAAAAAAAAAAGACCTCCCTCTAGTTTCTCAGAGAGCCCCTTGGTCCCCTGGGCCTCTGAGCCTCGCCCCCTGGGACCGCGCTTGTCTGACACCTCTCTGCCTCCCGCCTCTCTCGCCGTCTCTGTTTGGGTCCCGAAACGCACCAAACACACTCCCGAGGCCTCTCTACTCACGGCACCTCCCTCCCCCACATTTAGCGTTCCTTTCTCTCCACTTCCGCTTGTGAAGCTCCTTTTTCACCTCCCTTAACTCATGGACTTTATTTATTTATTTATTTTTGAGACAGGGTCTCACTCTGTTGCCCAGGCCAGAGAGCAGCGGCGAGATCTCTGCTCACTGTAACCTCTGCCTGTTGGTTCCAGCGGTTCTCCAGCGTCAGCCTCCTAGGTAAGCTAGGATGATGGGCACCCATCACGATGCCCAGCTAATTTTTGTAGGTTTTTTTATTTTTATTTTTATTTTTTGAGACGGAGTTTCGCTCTTGTTACCCAGGCTGGAGTGCAATGGCGTGATCTCGGCTCACCGCAACCTCCGCCTCCTGGGTTCAGGCAATTCTCCTGCCTCAGCCTCCTGAGTAGCTGGGATTA